>PVJS01001380.1:0-72725 GCA_004027185.1 Glis glis | reverse complement strand
CAATCCATCTTTAAATAATTAAATCACTAATTTACAAATGAGAGAACAGGCCCTGAAAGACGGGAGGGTAATGTTGACAGCAGCATCTGTCTTAGGTGTGTTACACATATTTTAATCGATATTTAAAATGACGCTAAACAGTAGGCTGCATTCTCTGCCTTTAAGAGATAAGAAGATTTAGGTTCAGACTGGGGAAGCTACAGCTTCAAGGCCCAGATCCCATGGGGAGAGGAGATGCAAGCATGAGTGTTTCTTATTCCATGATGTTTAAGAGACCCACCAGTGTGCCTCTTCCCTCCTGTGACTTGAGGCTCGCTGAATGGCAGGTGGCAGTGCACCTAAGGTCCTCCTCTTTGCTACTCTCTTCCCCAGATATCCTCCCTTCTTTGAGGCCTTGGTGAATATTCATGAAACTTCTTGTCCACCTTCTCTGGCCAAGACACTGGTCATTTCCAATGTTTATTCATAGACTTTTATTTATTTGTAGATTTTGACACTAAATCGGCTTCCCTGTGGCTTCCAATTTGTGTCTCCTAAAATTAGTCCTTGAAGTTATATAAACCAATCCGTCCTCTTCATGCCTGCCCCTCATCTAGTCAAAGACCTGTGTGGCATTTCTCTACCTCCTCTTATGCTCCTGTATTATTTTGTGGTGCTTCCTAAGGCCAAAATAGTTTTATGATGCTTCCCAAAGATCTGCCCTATGGCATGGCCTTGTAGCATAGTCTTAAGATTGTACTGGGTAAAGGCAAGGACTTTGGAGTCCAGCAAGTCCTCATGTGCATCCTGACTCATTCAAGGTGAGTGCATGGTCTCTGCTTTCAAGGCCCATGTCCTCCTCGGTGAAGCAGAGGCAGCAGAACCAGTGGACAAGTGCGAGGCCCCAGGCACGTGATGCCACAGCAAGGCACCAATACATTTTACTCATCTCCATTTCTTCTGCCTCACCCTGAAAAGTGAAGACCCCAAGTTTATTAGATCTCCAATCTGTGGGCCCTTTGTCTTAAAGTCAAATCTTGACCTGTAACCCCTACATCAGGCTCAGGCATGGTCCCAGAATACATCAAGATGTTCAACAGAAGAAGATGCCTGTGCACAGAGCCTGGGGTTGGCCATGACTTTTCTCAACACCCTTTTCTTCTCTCTTTTTCCAGATGGACACATTTGCAGATTTTGATACCATGACAGACCGGTTATTGGATGAAATCATTCAACACATTCAGTTGTACAACCTCTCCATATCCCGAATTAGGTAAAAGGAAAACACAGGTAGTTAATGCTGAGGGAAGAGGGGTGATATTTTTTGAGTGTTTGCAATATCCAAGTTTGGAATGATGCCTTCTGTAAACCATCAGTATAACTTGTGATTTTTTAATGGGATTGATTAATTATAGGTAGGAGCAAGGACCAGGGACACACACATATCTGTCATAGCAAGTGTGGGGAGAGTTAACATTTTGTTGCTTAGTAGAAAGAGTAGTGGACTTAACACAAAATTCCTGTTCTAACACAAGTTTGAATCCTGACTCTACCCTGAAGTGAGTGTGTAGCCTTTCCCAAACTTTCTAGATCTCTGAGCCTCTGTTTCCTCATCTGTTAATTGGACTAGCACTGAGATGTGCTAAAAGGCTGAATGAATCACCTGCCCAATTAGAGTGCTTCAGCCCCAACCCTGTAAAAAATAACCTTGCATAAATATTTAAATGACTTAGGTGATGGGAAGTAGCTTGCAGATCTTAAGCATGGGGATATATAGATATAGGACTAATCCCTCAATATGCATTATCCTATTTAATATTCAGAGTTAAAATATAATTTATTTATTACACAAAGGAGGATTCTGAGGTCTGTTGAGGTTTGGTAAGAAGAGAAGTATATAATCTAGGCAGTGCAATTGCATGGACTAAGTTGCATGCTTTTTCTTGGCTGGTTTTAAGGGTAGCATGAGAAGAGGTAGAGCAGTATCCTTCTCATATATTAGGGCTTCAATAAATCATTATTTAGTAAGGCTATCTTGAATCCATGGATCTGTGAGTAGCAGTAGGGATCGAGCAGGGTATTCAGGGAGGTATCAAACATGGTACAAGCAGGGATCAGACTGAACAAAAAAATACACAGGAGGAAGAGGTCAGGAGCAGAACTGGACAGGCGTTGAGAAGCTGAGTTACAACTGCTGCACAGGTTGGGTTGAAGAGTTAGTTGGAATTTTATCCTGTAAACAGTCAGATGTGTGTTTCAGAGAGGAGCCTCCCTGGCCCTGGGTGGACTGAGAAGAGGTGTGGGGACCAGGTGGGAGGGGAATTGCTCTAATAATACAGAGCTGGGCAAAGTGCCACACCTGTCCTCTGTCCACACTGGCACAAAGCATCCATGTACAAGGGCCCCTTCCCAGAATGCTCTGTGTCTGGAACCCTGCTGTGGAGGGTTCTGTGGTTCCCACTGGCTGTGCCAGTCCCCTGATACCAGTGGGAGATGCCAGGCGCGGAGGCCTGGGTGACTCTGCACAGCCGCCTCCTAGCAGCTGGCCCATGCTGACCACTCCTGCACTGTCTCTGTCGCTAACAGCTTCATTGGCCATTCTCTTGGTAACATCATCATCCGATCTGTCCTGACGCGGCCCCGGTTCCGGTATTACCTCAACAAACTCCACACATTCTTGTCACTGTCTGGGCCTCACCTGGGGACCTTGTACAACAACAGCACCCTGGTTAGCACAGGTAAGACTTCTACAACCTCCTCATTCCTCGATTTGGGGCATTAGGGACATGAAGCAGAGGCAGAAGTTCTTCTTGATGGTGTCCCGAAACTTTGGAGCCTCTTCTATTCCTGAAATGGTGGGAGGAGACCTGGGCTTAGAAATACTGCCTTTCATTTGTGAGCTGAGTGAGGTCAGGCTAGATGTTTTCCAAGACCGTTTCTCCCTTCAAAGTTCTGTGAACACAAAGGAGATGTCCCTGGGGTCCCAGTTAGAAAAGAATGACAAGGGACCATATCATGGTGGAGAGAACATGGGCTTCGAATGATTTCACTGCCGTAAGAAACCTGTGTCAAGTTCCGAGCCAGGTACATAAAGAAGGCTTGGCCAAAACAATTGATCCTTTGCAATTTAGATTACCCATTGTCCCAGTACTTGGGAGGCTGAGACAGGAGGATCACAGGTTTGCAGCCAGCCTCAGCTACTTAGTGAGGCCCTCCGCAACTTAGTGAGACCCTGTTTCAAAATAGAGAATAAAAAATAGGTGTGGGGGTAGCTCAGAGGTGGAATGCCCCTGGGTTCAATCCCCAGCACTGCAAAAAAAAAATAGATTACCCATTGCAGAATGGAGATCATGTATGCCTGTATGCATATACATATGTGTACATTTATGGCATATCTATGTGTGTATGTGTGTGAATATGTGTGTGTGTGAGTGTGTGTGTGTGTGTGTGTGTGGCTATAAACATGCATGTGAAAAATATGTGTGTGTGTATATAGTCATCCCTCAACATCTGTCAGAGATTGGTTGCAGGACCCCACAGATACCAACAGCCAAGGAGGCTCAAGTCTACTATCTAAAATAGCACAATGTTTGCATATGACCTATCCACATTCTCCTGTATATTTTAATTACCTCTAACATACTTGCAATACCTAATGCAATGTGAATGCTATATAAATAATTGTTAGACTGTATTGTTTAGGGAATAATGACCAAAAAAGTCTGTGCATGTTCATTACAGACCCCCTTTTTTTTAAATGATTTTGATTTTCAGTTAGCTGAATCTGCAGATGTGGAACCCATAGACACAGAGTGTTGACTCGTGTGTATGTATGTGGTGTGTGTGTGTGTGTGTGTGTGTGTGTGTGTGTGTTAGTTATCATAGAATTGTTGTGTATTAAGCAGAAAGAGGAAAACAGAAGTTGGAAGAGGAGTAGAATTTCTAAGGCAGCAAATGGTAGGAAGAGCTTTCTGGGCAGAAATGGTACATGTAACAGCGTAAAAGCATGGAGTATTTAGTAAATGGCTGGCAATTCTTGTGGCAGAAATACAGCCTGCCCTGTGTGAGGGGGGATGATGAATGGATGAAGGACCTTGCGTGACATGACAGAATGTTAGACTTACCTGTTCACCATGTAGAACAGGTTGGGGTTTAACTGGGCAAATGGCATGGTTTGGTGTATGGAAGCCCATGCAGATCACTGGGTCTTATATAATGGCAAGTAATGTATAAACCATATTCCTGATAAACCAATCATAGTTCCTGATTCTCCAAATCCATTAGGTGTCATTACGGACATCTCTGATGGACTGTCTCCTCCCTGACAATCTCTCAGCCCTCTGCCACACTCCCCTATACTTTCTATACACTCCGATGGTTTCCAGAACACATGGGTCAGATTCATTGTTTACTTTGAAGATTTTTGAGAACATTACTTACAAACATGAGTTATTTGGCACTTTGATACAAAACAAATAGAAGTCCTTTCCTCTTCCTCCTAGCTTTCCTAGCAAACTCAGGAAACCATCTTTGGAGAGAAACAAATAGATTAAACTCTTTTATTCCCCACAATTATAATCTTAAAGAATTTCAAAAGTTAAAAATGATAATACCAATAATTTTCCCAATCTAGCACATCTTGAATTACTTTATATAATCCATTCTACTTTGCACACAAACACATGTACATAACAGTACATATATACTATGTCTTGTTTTTTTTCTTGTATTTCTTATCAAATTCATTTCTTTGATTTTATAACAATACTCACACTCATCACTGTTAGTGTCTCCATAAGCAGAACTAAATGTTTGGGCTCAGAAATGAAATATTTATTCTAGTTTTACAGGATTCTAAATGACCTGTAAGGAACATTTTTTAAATATACTTTTATTGATGCATTGTAATCTCACATCATAATGAAGTTTAGAATGATCAGAGCATACATGCACGCAGCACTTGGTGAGCTTCCCCCTGGCTCCATCCCCACTCCCTCCCCTTCCCTGTATATATTAAGATTAGCATTGATCACTTTGTATATGTATATAGGAACATTTGCATATACTTTTCATATTGGGACTGATTTCTTTGGCTTCATTTTCAGAAGGGGTTTGAATGCATCAAAGGGCGTTGATAGCTTCGTGACTCCGGAATCCTATTGCCACGTTATTTTAGAGTATGATTTTATGGCCACCAATACATAAGAGTACAAAGTTCCCTCAACTTCCTATTTACTAAAATGACCACTGCTCCTTTATTTTCAAGTTAACTGAAATCTTGTTCTTTTTTTGTTGTTTTTTGCTTTGTTTTGTTTTACATTTTTAAATTTTTGTTTTGTTTTTGTCTTCCTAGGCTTGTGGCTCATGCAGAAATTGAAGAAATCTGGCTCCCTTTTGCAGCTGACCTTCAGGGATAATGCTGATTTGCGCAAATGTTTCCTCTACCAACTAAGCCAAAAAACAGGTGGGTGGTTCCTTCTGCAGCTACAATCATGAGTGTGAGCTCCAGATCCTACTCCTGAGACACAAATTAGCTTTACTGCTATGTTGGTGTGCCCGTATGGTGAGGACGCCCAGCAAGCTAAGCCCCCTCAGCCTATGGGAGACCAGCAGCTACTCAGGAGCTCAGCTCCTCTTGGCCCATCTCCACACTGCACGTGAGAGATGAGAGCCAAGGTGTGTGTACGGTCATTGCAACTCACAGAAGCTATTGCTTCTGCTTCCCATCAATTTTTCAGTGTTCTAAGTGCAGTGACCTAGGGTCTGCATGCCAACCTGACCTAGGTACACACCAACCTATGAAAAGAGCAGATGTGGTTGGGCATAGAGGCACATGCCTATAATCCCAGTATCTGGGACAAAGAGACAGAAGGAGCACAGGTTCAAGGCCAGCCTTGGCAAACTAGCAAGATCCTGCTTTAAAATAATAATTAAAAATTTCAAGCCGGGCCTGGTGGCGCACACTTGTAATCCCAGTACTTGGGAGGCAGAGACCGGAGGGTCCGGGTTCGCGGCCAGCCTCATCTACTTAGTGAGGCCTCTGCAACTTCGTGAGACCCGCTTTCAAAAAAAAGTATAAAAAATGGGGCCAGGGGTGTAGCTCGGAGGTAGAACGCCCCTGGGTTCAATGCCCAGTACTGCAAAAAAAAAAAAAATTCAAAAAGGGCTGAGGGTGTAGCTTAGTGGTTGAAAACTGCTGGGTTCAATCCCCAGTATCTAAATAAATAAGCAAACAAATGAATGAATAAATGAATACAATAAAACCTTTAAAAGAGCAGATATGATATTGTTCTTTTATGGTGACTGTGTCGTGGGAGATAGACCATTCTCATGCATGCCTGATGTTACACCTTTATCCCTTCTTTGATGAGGAAGCAGAGGGGTGTCAAAGTCCCAGCCAGAGTCATGGGCATAGCCACCACAGACAAGGGCAGTAAGGAGTACCACCACCTATTGCCTAGCCTGCTCTGCTGCGAAGCATGCTAGGCTCCACAGTGTACACAGCCTGCATTGTTCTATAAACCTGTTGAGACCGCTGCACCTCCAGGAACACGAACCTGGCAAAGCCACAGGCTGGTGTATAGCCAAGGGAAAGATTCTTTCCTATTTTGTTCCTCTGTGTGTCAAGCTGAATGGCCACAGCTGTCCCCTGTGGGGGAGGCAGAGGCAGGGCTGTGTGGAGGGGAAGTGGACCGCAGCACCTTCAGCACAGAGGTGACCCTATGAGTGCATCCAGGCATTGATGCAGGCCGCCCCCAGCCTGGACTCTTGAGATCTGACTTGGATGCGGGACCCATCTCAGTGGAGGGGAACTCAGCTGCAGGCCCTCGAGGCTCCTGCACAGCAGCATCTCGGGGTGAGAAAGGGGTGCTTCCCAGCAACGGGAGCTGGGGGAACAAGCTGCCCTGAAACTCCCTGAGGACAGCGGGCTGTGCCGCGATGCTTAGTTTGGAAGATTCTTAGGTCTGTGTGGGACAGGTGTGGGGAGGCCAGGCAGAAGGCAGGAGGCCAGTTGGGAGGCTGTTTCCCTAAAACAGGTGACATGATGGGGCTGGAAGTATGGGAGCTGTTGGGGATGAAGAGGGAGAAGAAACAGAAAACTCAGATTTACTTCCTTCCCGAATCTTTAATATCCTCAGCCCACAAAGGCACTGTTGCGGAGTCACAGACGCATTTCTTTTCTTTTTTTTTCTTACTGTTCAGCGTAGCTTGATATATGTCGACTTAGCCTCCACGGTTAAGCAGAACAGAAATCCCCTTTACTCTAAAGTGCAAAAGCCCAAGTGCAGTGAGTTCTTTATTCAGATTCCCACAGGTACCTGCCAGGCCTCTGCCCTGGGCTGTGTATCCTTAAGTCTCAGAACAGAGGCCCTTACGCAGTCAAACCAGTGTGTCCGCTATCTTCTCACTTTGCCTCTCTCTAAAGAAGAGTTTCAAGTGTGTGTGAACCAGAGGGTGTTTAAATTGAAACCACCTGGGTAAAAAAAACCAAAAAACAAAAAACAAAAAACAAAACAAAACCAACAACAACAAAAATCATGCACCCGGCTTCTTATTACAGGGCTGCAGTATTTTAAAAATGTCGTACTGGTTGCTTCTCCCCAAGACCGCTACGTGCCATTTCATTCTGCCAGAATCGAGATGTGTAAAACTGCCCTCAAAGACAGACACACAGGTAAGCAGCATTTAACTATCTTTCGGGGCTTCGTGAGTGGAAAAGCAAAACCGAATTTATGATGATGACCATGCTTATTAGGGACAGCTGGGCTCTGGATTCTGTAGTGCTGGATTTACGCTGGGACTGAGTGTTCAGACAGGAAGAGCTTCTGTGTATACGCACCTGGATGTTCTGATCCTAGAGTTCTCTTTGCATCATAAATAGCTGTGCATTTATCAGAATTTGGACTGTTTATTCAGTTCCTTTTGTGTGCCAGCCACTGCAATAGAAGACTGGGATACAGAATGTACGCAGGAGCCCCTCCGGGGGCTCCTTGTCTAGTTGGGACATCAGGTACACAGCAGCAATGAGGGTACAGAGTAATAAATCAAACAATAAAAGGAGGGAGAATTCACTGAGGGGGCACACAAGTAGAACAGGGCGTAGGACAGAGGCAGGCCAGGATCAATGGAGATGATATCTGAGTTGGGTGTTTAAGGAAAGATAGGAGTTTTCTAGGCAACCAGGATCGGGGAGGTGCTGGTATGCCTGGTTTTCTTTGAGTAGTCTATTTCTAAGTACTGCATATATATATATTTATATTATTTTAAAGCATTCAAAGTAGTCTGTCAAAGGCCAAAAGATTTGATACTAATGTATCAATAGGCATATTCAAAATTTCTACTGAGACCTAGGAAAACCAAGAGAAATTTTGATTAAAAGCTATGTTTAAATTAGTTTTCATACATGAAATAGCATTGCACTTTATTGCCTAGTATACGCACAGAAAAGTCATCTGAGGCATATTACACTATGACTTTTTTTAACTGAAAGTGTTTATTTGAAGTCCAGTGTATTTCTACACATGTTGATCATATCTAGTTCTACCTCTGACACTACTCACCTTTCATATTTTTCTTCTAGTTTCTTTCTATGTGTATGTCATGTTGAAAGTTAGAATTCGGCACCAGGCATGGTGGTGCACGCTTATAATCCCATTACCTTCTAGGCTGAGACAGGGGCATTGCAGGTTCATGGCCAGCCTCAGCAACTTAACAAGGCCCTCAGCAACTTAGAGAGACTTTGTTTCAAAACAGAAAATAAAATAGGGCTGGGGTTGTGACTCAGATGTAGAATGCCCCCAGCTTCCATCCCCAGTACCACACAAAAAATAAATTAATTAAAATTTTGCATCATATTTGGTTTGTCACAATGTCATATTCATTTGCCTATGTTAAAATATCATGCATATAAGCACACTTTATACTTATGCTTTATTTATGGATTATGTCATAATCTAATTAACAATTTCTTAATCATTGGACAAATAGGTTACTTCCAGGAGATTTCTTTAAAAAGTTATTATAAAGCGCATTGTGGAAAAAGACTTTCTGTGTGTAATTTTTACAAATCTACAATATCTCATTATAATAGATTTCCCACTGTGGTGTTATTAGAGCAAAAATACTGAGTGAAAGCGCTTGAAGATTTCTGACAAATTGTCTTCTAAAATGATGACATCAGCCATACTTGTACTACTGGAGGGTGCCAATCCTATCTCACTCCTCTGCCTCTGAGATTAAATATTAACTTAAAGAGATTTGCTAATAATCTTCAACCTGACATTTCAAATATTAATGCTTTTCTCATATATATATTTAGTCTATTTTAATTTTTTCTGATTTTCCATGGGACACTATTATACAAGACCTGTTTCAAAAAAAAAAAGTCAATGGCCTGGTTTTCAGTTCAGACTTTATTAAACAACCATCATTGCCAGTAGATCTTCACACTTTTTTCTTATGTGGGCATTGGCTAGCCTTCCTTGCATATTTTCTTATCTCCTTGACATAGGTAGTGTTGGTGATTTTTGAACTTTGCTAAAGGCTTAAGAACAGGGATCCACAGACTATGGCCTACAAACCAAATTTGACTCAGGACCATTTTGTAAATAAAGTTTTATTGGAACACAGCCATGCCCATTCATTTACATATAATATGTGGCAGCCTTCATGCTACAAGGCAGAGTTAGGACACATGGACACAGCTGTGTGTTCCAGAAAACCTTGGGCATACAGAGGGAGAGTTTGCCCACCCCTGGGTTAGAACAGTGATGTTGTATCCTGAGCTGACTATGTACCAGGTACCTTCTTGCTCTTTGCTTTTCATGGAATCTTCCATAATGCCACTAGAGAAAGTTGTCCTCATTGCAGACTTACAGGTAAAAAGACCGAGGCATAGGGAGGGCATGGAGCTGGAAATTCTGTAGCTGGCAGTTTTCCTGCAGAAACTCGACTCCTCACACAATAGAACTCCTGTGACTTTCTTTTCTTTTTCTTTCTTTTTTTTTTTTTGGTACTGGAGATTGAACTCAGGGGCATTCTACCTCCAAACTACACCCCCAGCCCTATTTTATTTTTATTTTTAAAACAGGATCTCTCTAGATGGATGAGAGTCTCACTACTTGCTGAGGCTGTCCTCGAACCTGCGATCCTCCTTTCTCAGCCTCCCAGGTACTGGGATTACGGGCATGCGCCACCATGCCTGGCTCCCGTGACTTTATTTTCTAAACACTGGCCCAAAGCTATTGCTGACTAAGATGCAGCCTTGTGTGGCTCTTTGCTACATTTTGAAGGAGCTCACTGATTTTCACAAAGCTTGCCATTCTGTATTCGATGCTAATGTGTGACTTAAAGCCTGTTAGTCATCTTGAGGAAAAACAGCAGTCTCTTTTCCTGTGTCCATGTGTTTTTGTTATACTTTCAAATGAGCATCAAATAAATATGGCTTAACTGATCATTTATTGAAACATATAGGAAGACTTGATATGGAATTTAATTCGTATTTGACTGTTAACTTTTGTTTTTTAAATACTGCTCTTTCTATTTTTCAAAAATTCCGAGGTAAATTACATCCTGGCTTTCTCTGTCTCTTCGTGTCACTGCCCAACTTATCCACCAAATTGTCAGGTAGACAATTTGCACCAAAAGTTAATTAAGTTGAAACTAGCACTTTATTTGAAAAAAAAGTAATCAGGGTATGCTATATATATTTTTAAAAAAATTACTATTTATTTCCTTAGGATTCATGGAACCAATAATGTTTCAGCAGAAAATAACTTGGTTGAGTTAACACTGGATCTTGAGTGATTTGTCTGTTTTTTTTTTTTTTTGAGATACCGGGGATTGAACCCAGGGGCATTCTACCTCCCCACTACACACCCGGTCCTATTTTTTTTATACTTTATTTTGAAACTGGGTCTCATGAAGTTGCGGAGGGCTGAGACTGGCTGCGAACCGAGATCCTCCAGTCTCTGCCTCCCAAAGTACTGGGATTACAAGCATGTGCCACCACGCCCGGCTTATTTGTCTGTTTTTTTAAATAAATTATTTCTGGCCTATATTGCATATATAATTTAAACAAATTATGGTATTGATGCAATGATAACATGCTTCCATCTATTGGAAATATTCATGAATTGTTCTTGTTGTTATATGATATTCATATACGATGCATCATTTTAAAGGGACACAGAATTATTTAACCAGTCTATGCAGCATGGTTTACTTAACCATTCCTTTGTGCTGAATTTTGGCTGGTTTCTATTTTCGCTAAAAAAAAAATACACTTTATTTGTAAAAATTTTATGGCATGATAACTTTTCAGCATATTATTAACTATCATCATGACCACTATTCTAAGACAGTAATGGTCTCTTGGGAAGAATTATACCCTTTATTTTAACCCCAGGTCATTTCAGTTCAGTTGATAAAACCAGGACAGAGATTTTCATTTTCAAATCCCTATTATTTAAATTTACATTTCAACTTCCTCTACCTCAAAGTTCCTCCCAAGACCCTGAGAAGAGGGGGAAGACAAAAAAGTTCTTCGTATTGTGGGGAGACCTCTGCCCTTCCCAGTTTGGGAAAGCAGAGCCCCCACATGGTCTCCCTTGCGATAACTTGGGGTGGGGATGCAGTATGAGCTTGTTCACAGGAATTGGGGGAGTAGGATAGAGGAATGTCCAGACTGAGGCTGGGGGACTATTAAACTCAGCATAAGAGCCGAGTCCCTCTCACTGCACAAACTGGGGTGCCTTACTGGCTTTACGAAACCGACCTTGCCATTCGGAGTGGGTACTCAGAGGCTTACATCACAGCCTCTGCTTACTGTCTCCCCAGTGAGTCAAGAGTAGGACATCCCAGCCCTGAGCATCATCCTGAAGTTGTGTGTGTGCATGGTGGATGAGGTGTCAGAGCAGTGTTGCAGAAAGGAAGAACATGGGACTAGGAGGTGTGAATTGTGGACTTAAATGTGCAGATTCGTTTATTGCTCAATGACTCATTTATTGCCTGCAGACTTCCAATGTCTGATGCAAAATTGCATCACTTTTGAGTCACTTTTCAAGTAGAAACACAGCCAATTCAGACCCTCAACTACAAGATACTACAAACCATCACCACTAACAACAAATCCCTGCTTTCCCCTTCTCCCTGGCTCTCATCGGGAGCCAAGGAAGTGCCTTTGGCTTGTATAATGTATGGCATGGAGATGTGCTTGCTTCCAAGCCTCTGTTGAGAAGCGTCTCCAGCCTTTGTGGCCTCTTTAAATGGAAACTTGAGTCTCTGAGTACCCTCCTTCTTCCCTACCCTCTGTTGAGAGGACAGCCATCTGCTGAGAACCTCCTCCCCACTTCCACCATGGCTTCTGATGTGTTGACCTATGGCTATTGTGATACTACCAGAAGAGAACCTTGATTTTGTTTCTCACTTATTTGACAAACATGAGGAGGTTGGAAACTGGTCCTTTGGGTTCTGCTGCCCAGGAATTGGATGCTGACCTAGGAACACACATCCAGTGTTCTTCTCTAGATCCCCCTGCTAACTTCTGCACCTGCTTCTCATTCTTCTTCCCTTCTTCCAGGGCCAGTTTATGCGGAAATGATCAACAACCTTCTGGGCCCTCTGGTGGAAGCCAAGGACTGCACTTTGATCCGACACAATGTGTTCCATGCCCTGCCCAACACTGCCAACACCCTGATCGGCCGAGCTGCCCACATTGCTGTGCTGGATTCAGAACTTTTCCTAGAGAAGTTTTTCTTGGTGGCAGGACTCAACTACTTCAAGTAGTGGCTTTGAGGGAGCAGGCCTGGGGAAACTTGCCGCAGGTGTTTAAGATCATTGGAGAGCTTCAGCCAAGACAGGAATTTATGGACCCCTGCCATTCCAGGGTGGAGCTGCAGGAAGACAGGGAGGTGGAGGCAGGGGTGGGGCTGAGCAATAGAGGTGCTTTCATCTTAGAAGTTTGGGAAAACTGAACAGTGTAGAAGACAACAATCTTTGAATATGTCTAGCCTCCTGGAGTCTCATTCCTGATGCTTTCTAGGAAAAACACAAGAAATTAAAGAAAGACTGATTACTTGAAGCTGGTGAGCCCATCTTGCTAACCATCACGGCTCCCAGAGAGATTTCTCCAATTTAACTAGACTTGTCCGATATGTTACTAGCTCATAGCTTTATGATTTTGATTAAGTGCACACAAGCATTTCAGAACTCAGGTTAACCTCTGTGCAGAAGTGGAACATATTTGTGTAAATAGAATCCCTCATAGATGCAAATGTGCCACTTGTTAAAAAAAAAAACGTGATACCCATACTCTTATTCCCTCTTCATGTTTTCTAAACAAGGCACAAAGGAATGTCTGGCAAATTCCCATTTTATTTCATAACGGCAGTGGGTGGGGTGAATTCAGGTGAGGAGAGATAAGGGGTGATGTTGTTGGTAAATGAGTTTATTATAAATGAAAATAACCATAGGGAACATACTCAAGAGTAGTTCCACCTGCTTCCTCAAAATTTTTCTATGCATAGCCTGGTCCACAGATTATTTTTTTGATTGCTTAAATTTCTGTCTGTAGGGTAAACTGAGTGAGCCTGAACCTCGTAGAAGGGGGCACAGAATTAAATCATGCATGTGTGAAGCTCCCTCTGATAAACTTCCAAAGAAATGCTGTGTTAGCATTGGATGCAACTGCAAAACTTTAAAACCATTACCATGGCCAGCTGCTTCTCCTCTCCCTGGAAGGAGCAAGACATCTCACTGGAGGAGTGCTGGATAAAACCTCAGGGGAGCTCTAAGAAGGGTGCTGGTTATCTTTCAATAGAAATGTCTTCTTGCCTTAGGAAAATAAAGGGCTAGGAAAGGTCATCACCGGTTAAAAAAAAAAACAATAGATAACAGGGACAAAAATAAAATCAGATTGGGGAACAAAACCTAGACTGAAGACTCAAACTGTGTTGGTAAGTGACTTACAGAGAAGTTTTGAAAATTACCAGGGTGTTTAATATGGTCTCAAAGAGTGAGTACTCTACATGGACTAAAGGTCAGCTAATGAATCATTTAGTCCTAGGGAAGGACTGCATGAGCTGAGGCAGTAGGATGAATCACACACGAGGCCCGTCTTCTGAGGATGAACCTCTTCCTTCTGCAAAAGGTTCCTGCTGCAGTCAGCGACACATCTGGTCCAAACACCTGGACCATGACTGCAGGTCACAGAGGCCATGGTTATAGAATCCAATGAGCCTGTATTCATCTGAGAATTTTAGATACTCAAACATTAAATTAAATGCAGACCATGGGAAAGGAGTCCAGGTAGGTGACTTTGCAGGAGACTAAATCTGTGGGTTTCTTAAAGAAGTAGTGATGGGGGAAGAATGTTGAAGGTTTTGCAAGGGCAGAATTCCACACAGTGGATTTCGTATTTCTCTGTGGGTAGTATCTGAATTTTTGTTATATCCTGGTCTTAACACATGGGCTCCCAATGTCCTCCAGTCACTTTCCCACTGGGCTTTTCTCCTGAGAGTTGGTGCTGGGCATAGACTCGAGTTACTCATGAGCAGTGATGCGTTGATTCTTTAACTTGGGAGACTTTTGTTTCCTAGCCATGCAGCCCACACAGGAGTATTTCCTGGCCCAGACAAGTGTTCCTGCTCAGCGCAGGACAGAAGGTTTGTAGCAACTTCTCCTTTCTGGCCATATGAGGAGCGCTGCTCCTTTGATGAGTGCATTTCATGTTGTGTTTCTAATCCCATCCCCAATGTTTGTCATTCCCTGGTCATTTGAAAGACTGTGTAGCCAGTTATGGAGCCAGGATGAACCTGAGAATTGTTGTCTTTTCCAATAACCAGATGCCATTTTTAACTTCAATATGCTGTCTGGACATAGTGAGAACTAATGGCAATAAAAGTCCAGCTGCATGGTGCACCTCTTTTTTATAGGGGTGTCCTGCTGTCTTTGTAAACCCTCTCTGGCCTCTGAACATCTATTATTGTGTAGAAAGTACATCTCTATATTGTAAATAAGAATGTCGAGTGTTGCGTGTCATGCCTCATTTGAAAAGGCTTTTTTACGTCTCTTTCTATTGAAGTATAGATATCTAATATATATATATATATGCATAATATATATGTATAATGTAAAACAGGGACATTCTATTATTGATTATAAAAATTATAAACAAAATGCCTGCCAAGGTCATGGCCTAGTATGTCTTCATTCTCAGCATAACTTTTGTTTTTCTTTTTGTTTGTATGATTTGTTAAATTTCCCCAAACTAGTTAGAAATAAAAATGATTAATATTGCCATTATTTGGAATTTGTTGTTCATGAGCCAAATAAACACAGAGAAGCAGATTTGAGCCTAAAATCATGTTGGAGCGAAATCTAGACCTCTGTGGCTGGTTGAAAGCAGATAGGGTGCTGTGAATCTGGGAGAAGGTGGAGAGAGATTGAACCTTCTGTTAGTGCATTCCTACAATTTACAGGAGCAATTTAATCTGTGCCAGATGGGAGCCGTAGAGTAAAATACACAGTGTCTGCTCTCAGGGAACTCAAGGAAGATCCTGCCTTGTTATTCTGATGTGATCTAATGAGGGCTGGCTCTGATGAAGCAGGCAGCCTTGGAAGGTGAGCCTATTCACCCTGCACTGTCAGTTACCATCACATGATCTCTTCCATTGGTCCGCTCATGCATTCAACAAATTTACATCAAGGGCCTGCTTGTGCCAGCGGTGTATTGGTAAGTGCAGTGGTTCATGATGTAGCAAGGGACACAGCCGATGAGATGGGAATTATATTAGGGCCCCTATGAGTGCTCAGAGGAGGAAATCTAGCTTGCACAGGGATGCAGCGTAGCTGGGGGTCAGGAAAGACCACTTGGTGTCAAAGTTGAGACATGAAGACTGAGTAAGAGTTGGCCCAGGGAAGATGGGTTGTAGGGAATCTCTCAGAGAGAGGGAAAAGAACAAGAACAGCACTTAGAGTGAGAGACAGAGAGAGACAGATAAAGACACACAGAGTGAGTGAGTGAGCTGGGAACCTACATGCTGGAAAGACACACGGAAGATATTTTTGAGTACAGAAGTGACACGAAGGAGGTGCTGCCACCTCACATGATTTCCCTCTTAGATCAGGAGGGAATTTTCCCTGTAAGGTGGGATTGGAGGGAGCACTAAATGTGCAATGAGTGCATGTATGATGTTCATACCCTGACATATATCAAAATGTATAATTACAATGCACCAATAAATGGACCTAAAAAAAATAGTGGGGAAATTTCCACTTAGAAGCAAGGGCCCTGGGAGACCAAGCGTGCCCCTGCCATCCGGTGCCTCTTCTGGGCTGACAGGTATGAAGACCCAGTTCTTCCTGTCTGCAGAAGTCCACGGCCACCTCCATCACCACACTCATTTCTGAACTTTCCTTCTGAGGAGCACAGTAGACATGTCTGCTGGATTTCTCATGGAGTAACTCTGGGACAAATGGCATCAAATAAACAGACCAGGAACAGGGAAGAGTGGCTCAGTTAAAATAATTATTTTCTTTTTTTAATGCATGGATGCAACCAAATAAAATTTCTATATTGGTTTGTGGTGACAACAGTAACTACTCTTGGATCAAACAACATTTATTCAGGGAAAAATAAAAACTTATTTAATCATCAGTTTAGAGTTGGGCAATCTGCGGCTCCATGAGATCAAGGTAATTTAGACAAAACCACAGTCCTTCATCAGGTTACAAATATTTCCTGATAGCCTGCCATGATCCAGGTGTTCAACCCACAGAAAAACAAAGTTCTGTAAGGTGGTGGATTATCTCCCAAAACATGACCACTTCAGGGAAAGCTTGCTTTTATGCACTTGCAAGACCCTGAATGCAATTGCCACTTTTTATTTTTGGTCACACTGGTTTGTTTTTACAGTGTTTATTTTGAGAATTTATAATAATCAGGGCTGCTGAATACAGCTGTGCAGGTAGTGTAAAGTACAAAGTGCACAGGATTTTTAAAAGAAAGTGCAAAAACACAGAGAATCAGTTATACCCCTGATGACATTCTCGTAATGTATCTGTTCCTATATTCTTAGGAAAGATGAGCGCCAATTTCCAAGTGGTGGAGTCAAACCTCATGTGCTGACCTCTGGATTGATCTTTTTTTTGTCATTTCTTCACTCAGTTATTTTTCTTCATTTTATTGAGCCTCTATTGTGTGCTGGGTGCCATGTCGGGCTATAGATTATGTTAATATAAATCATATAATCCTAAACACTAAAAGATCTGGATAGATGATAAAATATAGTGTCTTATTATAAACCATTAGTGCTTAATTTAAAATCGCCAGGTCTCAGAATTGGAAGAGAAAAAACAAGATGTTTAATTCTGTCTCTCTTTGATGTTTAGCATCCTGAACTATGTGCTCTTCCAAATCCACTTAACCCCACTGGTCTCAATCTATGGATTACAAATACAAGTCATCATTGCCACGTTACAGACAATACATGGATGTACTTTTTCATATGAAGAGCTGCCTCTGTGAAGTTTTTAAAACTTGCAGATGTCTCTCCAAGTCTTCCTGCGTCCCTTTCTCCTTTATTTTTACTCCCTTTTATTCCCTTAAACTTATTTTCCATGACACTTGGCACTATGAACAATCCTAGTGATGTTTAAAAGAATACTCTGTGGACAGTCCAGAAAAGAAAAGCCGAGCCCTCTCAGCCCTTCTTTCCATGGTGAACAGAAGCAAGGAACTGTTGACAAGCCAACCAGGGTGCCACACTCTATAAATCAATTTTAATTGGGGGGGGGGAATGGTTCCAGCAACTCCTATCACATAACTGAATGTCCTGAATATAGATACCTAGCTTCTAAGTGGATGCAAATGTATGGGCGTGGCTGGGTGATGCTTTGTTAATTACTAACATGGGTTATTTCCCTGTGTTTGATTGTTCCTTCATGACTAGTGATGCAGCTTTAAGACACAGTCCTCAAACCCAAAACTTGATGACGTGTCACAAAGTCCGACACTGAGAGGTAAAAATAAATGTGGTCTTTTGTTTATCTAAATTTTAACACACTAAAGAATAAAAGACTGTAAATAATATGCGATGATCAGCTTCTGTTTGCTGGGTTTTGCATACATGATTTAACTTAATCCTTAAAGCCCACACACCATACAAAAGATACTAGGACCAGTCATGTGACTTGCCTAAGGTTACACAGCTTAGCCCAGGTAGAGTCGCCATTTGAGCCCCGAGTCTTTATTCTATTCTTTATACTATGATTCGTACAACCCACAAAAGTAACCTAATCATAAAGTCACACATACTGTTGAAACCAGGGTTCAAGTCTATGATTCCTAAGCCATAACCTTATGAGACTCCACTACAACATTTTCCTAGATGAGCCACTCACTTCATCAATAAATATGACTACATTGAAAAACACTGTTCAGTGACAAAGGTGGTTTTATAAAGCTTTGCCAGTAAGTATAATTGGGCGATTGGATGAACCGTTCCATTCTTGGTTGGCTATCTGTTCCTCAGTCACTGCATCTAAGATTCTCTTTACTCCTTCCTGCCCAAAGTGTTTTTATCGGAGCCATGATGCTTTCTCACCCAGAGTTTCCATGTACACTTTCCTTCTCTTTCCATGATCCCCACATTGGGTTGGTTGATCATATTCATCGGGGAATCAAGTCCCTTTAAAACATGGTTTGAAATTACACTAAGTCATTCTTGGATTATAGATTCCTGCTTCAAGAAGGATCTGAGTCCAATGCCCTGCCATCAAAGCTAAGTTTTCTCATGGTTCCACAAGTTCATTGCTTTCTCGTTCCTTTTCACATGGTCTCTGTGTCCTTGTAGATTTCCCACATTTACCCATCTTTGTCTTGAGAGTAGACACCATGTCTAATTCATTCATGTAAACACGATTCTTCCCACACCACCCAGCCCAGCATGGTCATTCATCAGGCATTTGCTGAAAGGGTCGGTCCTCTGAAAGCTCATGTTTTTCCTGACTCTCATCTCACCCACAGCAACTGATTCTAATGGAGAAACAGTTTGACACTGGCTCATGGCTGTGCTCTAAGCATCTGAATTTGCAAGAAGATAATAGTTTCATGAGATAAGACATCACATTTGCATTGTGGAAAAAGCCTGGTTCCTCATCTCTAGATTTGTAAATTTCCTACTTGAAAAGTAGTTGAGGGGATGTGGATGAGACAGGAATAGTAGAGACCAGGAAGGGTGCCTGTTGTAGAGTATGTATTTGAAAGTTCAGGGCGTGGAGGTTATGAAGTTTCTAGCAAAAGGGTGGCTATACGGAAGTTTCTTTGTAATTAAAAAAAATTCTGCATGGCTGCAAAGTGTTTCATCCATGATGGGTAGAGGGAGACTACCTTGTCTGAAACTTCAGAGTTAAGCTTCCAGCAGGCAGAACATTGCATCCTGACTCCAGGAGCCTCCAAACTGGTCTTGTATGATTGGATGATCTCTGTAATAAAACTATTTGCCTGCTCATGGTAGAATGTAAGCCATTGTTAAGTTGAGAGCTGAGGAAAGGCTGCAACTTGACCTACAGCTGGGAACAGTAGTACATCTAATTTAAGGTGTTGAAAAGCAAGATTCCATAAATGTCATTCAGGTCCCTTTGTATTGAATCGAATTGCAAAGACACCCTGAAATGTCAGGGAGCCCGAGAATAAACTGACTGCCTGTGGTAAAATACCTTACTGCATCCTTCATGCCCTAAGAGAGGTTAATAGTAACCAATGCTGTGTGATAATTCATGCCTATGTCTTCATATATATGTTTTCCCTTTAAAGAGCGTACCTCACTTGGTCCCACATGTTCTTTTCTTTGTATGTAACTCAATGTGCATCTTAAAATTTTAAAATCTATGATTTTACTTTTGTTCATAATTTTCCCATAACTCATTCTTGAATACATTTATTTTGTAAACAGTGTTTATTGAGTCTCTGCTGGGCTCTGTGCTAAGCACTGGTAGCTATGGAAATTAATCAGATGTGACCCTGTGGTTTAGTCCAGCAGGACTAGAAGATGTCCGTATAAATAGACTAGGATAAAATGAGGCAAGAGAACAGGTGGGAAACCTCGAGAATAATATCATCCTGTGCCTCTGAAGGCAAATCGCATTCCTAGTGTTAGGCTTTTCATGTCCCATCTGGGGCTAGATACAGAACTCAGTCCAGGTGAGATGCTATAGTCATGCCAACCACGCCACTCAGGTAGGATTTTAATACTTCCTGTGGCTGCCATTCCCACATCAGTGTTAAGGAAGGAAATATATAAAAGAGAAGATGAATGGTGTGTGTTGCAATCCATCTGTCAAGAAGCATCTCCTCCTGTGTCTGTAACACAAAGTCTTTGGATGCTCTGTGACAAAAACCGATGACCAAACAAATAAAAGGTACACCAATAGTGTCCACGAGCATTGGCTTGCTTAGATTTGGCCAAGGAAAATAGCATGTGGTCTATGTTTATTGATGGCATAGATCAGGACTCTAGAATGTATTATTTATTTTTTTTATTTCCAAATGTGATCTCCTACATTATAGAAGGTGAAGAGAGGCAGGGTCTTTTTTTCATGGTTCCTTTCTCAGAAAAAGAACCTGAATGTATAGCTTGCTGCCACTGTGAATCCTAATGCACATTTATTCTGGTGACCATATCTGTACACAATAACTAGTTTCCTCCACACCCTTGCAAACTGTCTGTAAAACAACCTGAATAATAACAAAGTCATTAGTACCCATATAATTCTACTATTTTTCTACATTTGCTCCTCCTTAGTTGGCATTTTGTGTAACTTGTGATGTGTATAATTGATAAACAGCAACAATAATAAAAAAAAGATAATTTGATTTTCTTTTGCCAGAACTTTGTGTTTATGAAATTTGCAGGAGCCACTCTTTAGGACTGTAGTCGGGGCTGATGGAGTTATTTCTACACCTGGACAATGGACACATGGAGAATGGCTGTTATTTCTGGGGTGCACACTCTAGGAAGGGCCTGGAGTATGGCTAATAGTACAATAGAGAAATACTAGCTAGACTCGAGGAGGACCTGGTTAGGGAGTAGGATGTGCCCTTTAGTGAACTGAAGACCCAAGTCCTCATCTTTATGTTCAATGCACTCAATTATTCAGATTCCAACACTCAGAGCTGCTCATCCAAAGTGCACCTGGAGGTAGGTGACGTGGTCCCTGCGTGGTGGCCCTATGGTGGGCATCTAGATGGCTAGAAGCAGCACATGGTATGAGTGGGAGTCTGTCCATTTCTTTCTGCTCTACTGAATGGCCAGGCATGATGAATGTCATACCACTGTCCATTTCCAGGTGAAACCACCATGACTAGAACCCTGCTGGGAAAGGAGGCTCCAGGCAGATCTGCAGTCCATTTGGCATAGCATCTGCACCCCTTGACCCCATCCCCACTGACTCAGCTTAGAGGACCAGGGATGAACAACTGACCTAAAATACTGGGCTTCCATAGACTGGCCAATGACCTGTGATAGACAGGCAGAGCAGAGATAGAGAAAACTGACCAAGCTACACAGAATATTCCCAGAATCTAAATGGAAGAATGGAGTGAGCATAAGGCCTGTGTAGTAGGTGGAGCCAAAAGAGAATCAGCCTGGGCATGTATCATATTGAAGCCCTGCCAAGGGGTATATAACTGAGAAGCTGCTCTGCCACCAAGTAGGCAGCCCCTGCTGCCCCAGGTCCTTCACACCCATCTCTGTGAAAACACGAGAAACCTAGCTCTGTGAATCACACATGGCAGCAAGGATTCTGCATCTGAGTTATGTGCTCAGTTTCTGAGCAAGGGGAGTTCAAAATTATGTGAATTTGAGTAAATGGTGTAAGCTTAAACTTTATGATTAAACATACTTTTACCAATTGCATATTCTACATTTTTACGGTCTTTTACATACCTTGTTCCAGTTAAGTTCGTGAAATAGTAGGGAAGGTAGATAGTATTTCTCCCAATGTAGACGAAAGAAGCTGAGAGTCTGAGAGGGTTAAGAAATTAACTCCATATTTCCAAAGTAATTACTGACAAAGTCATGACTTAATTCTATCTCAAATTTTATCTGAGTATCTTGAGAGTCTCTGTAACATGAAATGGATGTATAAACTAGAAAGTGCTGGGTAAAGTAACATTGATTGATAACCAGAGATTACAAATGGTGCATATGTTCAATCTTCTATTGAGTCCTTGTCAAGCTCTGTAGAATGGGCCCATCTGGAGGATAAGGTACAGAGAGCTTAAGTGGTTGATCGAGATTCTGTCACTGATAAATGTAAACACCAACATTCATCTGTAATCTCCCCCTCCAGGTCTGGTTGCACGTTCCATCAAAATGTTCCAATGCAGAAGATAGTTTGAAGGTGGCTGATGTCTCTATGAATAGCACATTCAGTTCAGTCTCAACAGGGAAGTAGTGGGGAACCCGGGCAGCACAAGATCGGAGGGCTGGTGTACAGAACAATTTAAACTAAGTTCACAATTTGCCTCAGGTCTTTCATTCCAGAAATCCTTAAGTCACTGAGAAAATGTGATATGCAGGGGCATGAGCAGGGGCAAATAGGTACAATAGCACCCACTGGACACCCATTTAGTGTTCAACAGGGGGGCTGACAATGTATTAATCCTATAATCCTGTGTGGTTATCCATGCTCTATGGCTGAGGAGATCGTGGCTCAGCTCCTTGCTAGAGTTCACCTTGGAAATCTCTGAGGCTCTTCATCTCCCTCTTCCAATATCCTATAAGACCTTGCATCTTCTGACACCTGTAACGTCTCCCTCGTCCTCTCCCCTACACACTTCCAACTTCCTTCTTTATTCTCTCCTCCTCTTGCTGCAGGCTTCTCAGCTGGCCTTTGAATATGTGGGCTACCTCTGGCTCCAGTCCTTCACGTGGCTGGGCCTTCTTCCAGACTCTCTTCCTCCAGAGAGCTGGAGGCTTGTTCCTTCCTTCCTCTGGCCTCTATTCCAAAGCTACCTTCCCAGGAAGGTTTTCCTTTGATGTCTGATCTACAGTCTTGCTCCTCATCCCTCGCTGGGAATTTTACAGCCCTCCACCCACTTCATTTTTCTCCCTCAGCTTTTACCACTATTTAGCTCACCACAGGTTTTACTTATTTATCTTATTGGCTACCTTTCCTCACCAGAATGCCATCATCATGAAGGCAGGGGATGTTTTTTGACCTGTTTTCCCCTTCTGAATCCTAGTGGCCAAGCACTCCATAAGCCCTTAAGACTTTCATGAGTGAATGAATAAATAAATGAATGTGTATCTGACTCACACTAGGTGCTTAATGGATATTGGCTAACAAATCCCTAAACCTGAGCTCCTTCTGCTGCCCCACACTGCCTTCCTAAGGCTCCTTTAGCCAGTTCTGTCCAGGTCTAGGAATCCTTTCCAGTGCTCTCTCATTAGCCACCTCCTCCACCCAGGGGAAACTACGGTGCACCCTGTGCTTGGAAATACAGCCTGCAGGGAGCTGCTTCCCTGGGTTACAAACCTGGGGCAGTGCAAGTGGTGGCGATCGGGTTCTCGCGGCCTGCAGAGGGCGCCCCAAGCCCGGCAAATACCCAAGCACTTCCTGAAGTTTGGAGGCTCAGAGTCCCTGCTTCCAAATGCTTGCTTGGAATCTGAGCAAGAAAATGATAAAGTGGGATTTGGTTTTGAAAAACAAACGAGGACCATGGAACTTCAGAAGTTAGAATTAGTGAGGGGCAGCATGACATTTCAGGAATTTTAGCTAGGATTAACATGATGAAGGAATTCGCTCTGGTTTAATCCGCGAGCTGCGATTGAGGACTATTTTTGCGCAACCATTGTGCTAGGTAATAGAAATAAATCCCTGTAAGTGTAAGTACAAGACGCTTCTCCTACCTGATTCAGGCTCCTTGTCAGCTTGAAAGCGGCCCTCCACAAAGAGATGCCCAGATCCCTCTGAAAGGTGGTGTTTGTCATGCTCAAAAGGTAGAATTCTCAGAAGACTGGTGAGATCCATTCATTCTTTCATTTAATAAATATTTATTGAGAACCCATAATGTTCCAGGCTCTGTTTTCAGCATTTGAGATAATCTGCAGCCAAAACAGACAAGATTCCTGCTTCAAGGAAGCTTATATTCTAGTGAGGGAGATAAAGGATGATAATGAACAAGCTAAATGAAGAATACAGGTGTCTTTATTATTACTCCCTCCTCCAGAAAGTTTTTTTCTTTCTGCTGCCCAGAACTGGAAATCAATCTTTCTGTCTCTCTCTCTCTCTCTCTCTCTCTCTCTCTCTGTGGCATTGTTGTTTTTTGTGGTACTGAACAACAGGCATTCTACCTCTGAGCTACATCCCCAACCCTATTTTATTTTGAAACAGGCCCTCACTAAGTTGCTGAGAGTCTCACTAAGTTGCTGAGGCTGGTCTGGAACCTGTGATCCTCCTGTCTCAGCCTCTCAAGTACTGAGATGACAGGCGTGTGCTGCCACACTTGGCTTTTCCCTCTCTTTTCCTTGTAGTGTTCTCTATCTCTCACACAGTCCACAACACTCTGGGCCTGATTATATCATTGGTGCTTGCTTATTTTATTAGGAGCTTGACTTTTCCTCTGTCAGATTGAAATCCCCTCCAGGGAATGGTGATTGGACAGGTAAAAGAGAATAAGACATAGACTGACCTTTCCAGGTTTCTAGTTTCCTCATCTGTGGACCAGTAGCAACACAGTGTGGCAGAGAACCCAGATCACTTCCTAATTGGATGACCTTGGCCCTAGCATCCTTCAGTTTTCCCTTGAGGGCCTCTACAGTCCCTCCTCCTTTTGCCACACCCTCAATGAGATCCCCTGCAGAGAGCTCAAAGTCTCTGATCCTGCTGCTCCCTAACAGAAGCAAAACCAAAAAAAATAGAAAGGAAATAAAAATTTGCATAGAAATAAGCAATTAAGACTTGCTTAAAAGAGATTACAGATTCAAGGCAATCACCTTCAAAATACCGATGACATTCTTCTCAGAACTAGAAAAAACAGTCCTAAAAATCAAAGGGAAGAACAAAAGACCCTGAACAGCCAAAGTAATTCTGAGCAAAAGGAGTAAAGCTGGAGGATTCACCATCCTGGACTTTAAATTACACTACAGAGTCGTGGTAACAAAAACAGCAGATATTGACATAAATATAGATAGGTAGACCAATGGAACAGAATAGAAGACCCAGAGATAAACCCACCAGCTGTAGTCATGTAATTCTCAACAAGGTGCTAAAAGCACACATTGGAGAAAGGACAATACTCTTTAACAAATGGTGCAGGGAAAGCTAGATATTCACATGTAAAAAAATGAAACTAGAGCCCTACTTCTCACCCTGCATAAAAGTGAACCCAAAATGGAATAAGATCAGAAACTTTGCAACTGTTAGAAGAAACCATAGGGGCAGCATTCCAACATACGGGTGCAGGAAAGGACTTCCTTAATAGGATTCCTATAGCTCCAGAAATGATATGAAGAATTAACAAGTGGGGTGGCATCAACAACAAAGCTTTTGTACAGCAATGGGAACAATTGTCAGCATGAAAAACAAGGTTACAGAATGGGAGAAAATCTTTGCCAGCTACTCTTCTGACATAGAATTAATATATAGAATATGTAAAAAAACCTGCAAAAAATTAATACCAAAACATCCCAAATAACTCAATCAATAAATGGACAAATGAACTAAATAGATGCTTCTCAAAAGAAGAAAGTACAAATGGCCAACAATTACGTGAAAAAAAATGTTCAGCATCATTAGTCATTGGGGAAATGCAATCAAAACTAAACAAAATTTTTCTCACTCCAGTTAAAATGGCAATCATTAAGAATACAAATAACAATAAATGCTGGGGAGGATGTAGGGAAAAGGAACTCTTACACTGTTGGTAGGAATGTAAATTAGTACAGCCAGTATGGAAATCAGTATGGAGGTGCCTCAAAAAACTATGAATGGAATCACTATATTGCCCAGCTATACCATTCTTAGGTACTTATCCTAAAGAATTAAAGTCAGCATATTATAGAGATAAATGCATACCCCTGTTTAGTGCAGCATAATTCACAATAGCCACATTATGGAACCAGCATACATTTCTATCAACAGAGTAAAGATAAGGAAAATGTGGTATGTATGCATAATAGAGTTGTATGCTTCCATGAAGAAGAATGAAATTATGTCATTTGCAGGAAAATGGGTGAAACAGGAGAGCATCATGTTAACCTAAATAAGCCAGACTCAGAAAGTCAAGGGCCATACACTTTCTCTCATATGTGAAAGCTCGAGAGAAAAAAGAGCTTGGGAAGGATCTCATAAAAATAGAATGGAAACCAGTTAAGCTGGAGAAAGGGGATCAGGGGGAGGGAGTGGTAGGCTGATAGATAGAAATGAGCAGGTCAGGGCAAGATTGAGATGGATCTGAGGTGATATTAAACAAACCCTCAAGAAAGAAAATAGAAGTTATTACCTGCCCAACTGTGATTAGAGAGCCACAGTGATACCAGGAGGCTAAACTTACAGCATGCAAACTAACCCTTAACTCACCCAAAGATAGCCTCTGGCAGTTACAGGATCTCTCACATTGCCACTTGAGAGAGTACCTGCCCCGCCCCATTGTCACTTAGGCACCCAGGGTTAAAAAGCTGTGGTGAGAAGAGAGGTGGTGACCTCCCCAAATGCATAAACATGGGGGAGAAGATTTTCAGACCAGATAAAGCTCACTGCATGGAGAATACCCCACTCTAGACCCTTTCTCTGGAGCACAACCCCGTTATCATGGCCTTTGTATACACTGTACCCCCACTCCCCAAAACAAACCTTTATTTCCCTATTCATGCTTTCCATTTGAAATCTTTCTTTTGAGAAGCAAAGACTGAGGAGAGATCATCGCTCTATAACATTTATTTCTGGGAGAGATCACCCCTGATAACAGGAGGGGGGGTTAGGGGAGTACTAGGGAACGAGATTTATCAAATTATGTTATATGTATGTAGGAATATGCCACAATGAAACCCACTAGTCTGTCTAATCATTATGTACCAATATTTTTTTAAAAGGAATATATAAGTAAAATGTGTCTCTCCCAAATTTACTCACTTCAAACTTTCATTCTTCCTCCATTATAAATATTAAGCCTAACACTATTTCATTTAATCATCAGGATGGCTCTGTGTCAACCTAGCAAAGCAATGGTTAATAGGATCTCTTGGCCCAGAACCCATTTCCACTGAGGCAGGGTGAGCACCAGCTTTATGTTGGCATCCAATGATGTTGTAAAAGAAAGAAGTAAGCCAGGCATGGTAGCGCACGCTTGTAATACCAGTACTTGGGAGGCAGAGTCAGGAGGATCACTAGTTTACAGCTAGCCTCAGCAACTCAGTGAGGCCATCTACAATTTAGTAAGACCCTGTTTCCATATAAAAAAAAATAATAAGGTGAAACTGGGAATGTAGCTCAGAGGTGGAAGGCCCCTGGATTCTATCTCTAGTGCCACAAGGGAAAAAAGAAAAGAAAAGAAAAAAGAAAAGAAAAAAAAGAAAAGAAAAGAAAAGAAAAGAAAAGAAAAGAAAAGAAAAAAGAAAGAAAAGAAAAGAAAAGAAAAGAAAAGAAAAGAAAAAAGAAAGAAAAGAAAAGAAAAGAAAAGAAAAAGAATAGAAAAAAAAAAAGAACTAGCCCCTTCCCCTACTCCATCTCCCATGCCAGGGAATTTGGAATTTCTAACTGCAGAATTCTGCTATGTCTTACAAAGATGTTTTCTAGATTCTCCTGAACCAGCATCCCTGACTCATGCAAGTTTCTAAAATCTTTATATGTATGAAGCATTTGTTGACATTCTTGCCTCTTGAAGGGTTCTGTAAATATTAGAACTTCCTCCTTACTCTCCCATTTTTCATGTAGTGGAATAAACTGGGACTCAAAGACAGTGCAAGGTGTTATCATGTTTAAAGTGCTCTAGGAACATAGATGATTCTCCGAGAGCTAGGGGGAGTGAGGGGAGGGGTACATACTGAGGTTGAGGTTTTGCTAGATAGTGAACAAAGATCCAGAGATTTCCAGGTAGAGGATAGAGGAAAGGTGGGAAGTCAGAGAACACAGTCTTGCAATGGTACAGGCTACAGGCGCATGGCCATGTGTGTCTGGGTGTTGATGAGGGCTGTCTTATGACTTGGAAGAGGGTTTGGAATGGGTACTGCTGGAGGTGAAACAGGAAGAGCTTCATAAACCGAACATTTTGAACCTGAAGAGGGAATACATGGGTATTGTGAGCCACAGATCCATAAGGAATGGAGATCTTCCAATAGAACTTGATGTGCAGTACCACTCTAAATAGCACAGCAAATAGATTCGGAACATTTGAGACAAGGTAGAGGTCATCAACACAACATTGCTCAGTGAATGCTGACGGCCACATGTGGGCAGACCTAGTGCCAGCCTCTACAGCAGGAGCAGTGCCGGGGCACTTCACACAACCATATAAACAGCCATAAGCTAGTGTCTATGATTTTCTTGTACATATGTTAGGTAGTTAGATTAGAGATGAGGAGGGCATGGAAATAAATAGGATAGAGAATTCCACCAGCACTATGAGAAGAGATAAGGAGCTACAACTGATGTTTTAGAGACCGCCTCCAACCCCCAGGGTTTCACTTAAACTCCAGGGAGAAAATCTCCAACAGGGAGAAAATGGCAGACTCCTAAGCTGTAGCACAAAATGATGTAGCCATCTCCCCCAAATGAATGTGCATTTGGAGGAAAAGTGTCCAGGTTGAATAAAATTCACCATATGGAAGACTCCACCCCATTTTCTACTCCCTACTTAAAAAAAAAAATCCTATCCAGGTCTGGTGCTGCACTACTTGGGAGGATGAGAGAGGAGGATCATTGGTTAGATGCCAGCCTCAACAACTTAGACCATCAGCAACTTAGCAAGACCCTATTTCACAGTGGAGTGCATGGGAAGGTGGGGAGGGAGAGGGAGTGGGGTGGGGTGGGAACTGGGGGAGGGCTCAATGAGTGTTGTGTGCATGTATGTCTCTATCACCCTGAACTTCATCATGATGTATGATTACAATGCACCAATAAAAAGAATAAAAATTAAAAAGGGCTTGAAGGTAGAACGCCCCTGGGTTTAATCCCCAGTACCAAAAAAAAAAAAAAAAATAGTTGCTTCCCATTACTCTCAGGGAAAACACTATTTTTTTTTCCACTACCTGACTTGACCCAGCCAGCTGCAAGCTGTCTCTCACTCACCATCATATCTTTAGAACCCAGTATGTGTCTGGATCATGGAGTTTTAAAAGCATTCATGATTATTCATTCACCCACTACCCCCATGAACTTATTTTGCGATAGGCATTGAGTATGAAGAGGGAAATACACAACAATGGAGACCTTCAGCCAAGCCAAAGCTTGGTGTCCAGAGGGCAGACTGTGGAGTGATGAGTTAGAACTTTCTCATCGACACACCAGCCGTTTATCTGGTGAAATCTGCAAAGAGAAGAATCACTTAAGGTGTCAAAGGTTGCACTGGATGAGATTAAATGGACGAGGAGGACTTTATTCAAGGCTATTGCAGTGGGGAGAGGGGTGGAATTTAGTGTGAACTGAACTCTGCAGAAAGGAAGGCCGGGAAAGCTTTAAAACACTAAGGTGAGAGGGAGACAGGATCCTGCTCCATCAGTCCTTGTAATTAGTTTTACTCAAACTGGGGACAGTAAATATTTTCATGTCAGGACAGGAGGTAGTTCTGCAACTTCCCCAAGGTGCCCGCCAATGGTAGGCTCTTGCCTTCCAGCAGAGTCTTGGGGGTATGTGTTCTGTCTTCCTTGAGGCTTACATTGCAAACAAATGGCCCCCAGGCCACTAAGGAAGACAGTCCCAAGTTGGGAAACTGGCAGAAGGCTTTGAAAGAGATTTATATCTGAACAGGTGCAGAAAAAAAGAGTAGAAGTGTGTGGCATTTGATCAGCAAACTGATTTATTTCCCCCAACTCAGCTCTGTGTAATAGCAGCTCTGTCCTGGGCATGTTCAGCCACAAAGATGGCAGCTCCCTCTGTACTTGGGAGGCTGAGACAGGAGGATTGTGGATTTGAGGCCAGCCTCGGCAATTTAGTAAGTCCCTCAGCAACTTAGCCAGACCCAATTTCAAAATGAAAAAATTTTTAAAAAATGAGGGAGTGTAGCTTAGAGGTAGAATGCCCCTGCATTCAGTCCTCAGTACCAAAAACAAAACAAAACAAAAAGAATGGAAATTCTGGAGTTAAAAATATAGCAAAAGCAAAAAATAAATAAATAAAACGTCACTAGGGACTCAACAGTAGATTTGAGCTGGCAAAAGGGAAAGTTGGGATATTTAATATAAATCAATAATGATTATATCATCCAAAGAACCCAGAGAGAAAAGAATATGTACTGAAAATTACAAAGCTTTGCTGATACAAATTAAAGAATATCTAAACAAATGGAAAAGCATGTTCATCGATTGTAAGATATATATTGTTAGTATAGCAACACTGTCTCTACCCAAAGTGATTTATAGAGCCAACACAATCCTTATCAAAACGCAGAGCAGCCAAAACAATCCTGAGACAAGAAGAACAAAACTGAAGGCATCACACTTCCCAATTTCAAACCTTACTATAAAGCCACATTAGTCAGCACAGTACAAGGATAGATACAGGGACCCGTGGGATAGAAATGAAAGTCCAGAGACAAATCCATACTGTATGGCCAATTGCTTTTTGATGAGGGTGCCAAGACAATTCAATGGGATGACATTATTGACAAATTGTACCCGAGACAACTGGATAGCCGGACATAATAGAATGGAATTGGACCACTACCACGCAGCATGAACAAAAATGAACTCCAAATGAATATAGATTCGAATGTAAGAGACACACTATAAAATTCTTAGAAGAAAATTTACTCTGGGGACTAAATCCTATGACTTTGGATTTGGAGAAGGATGCTTACATCTGCCACAGAAAGCACAAACAGACCCAGCCTCTCTATAAACAGCTGGGCCTATAACGAGGCATGGGGGGAAGTTTGTAACAACCAAACCCCACAGGCTCTCTGTCCCCAGGGCCTGAGTGTGAACCTCAGGTCAGCAACATATTTGCCACACATCTTGGGGCTGGAGGTGAACCTCGGTGAGCCTCATCTGTACAAGGCTGGCTGCTGCTTTGCGGGCCTGAGTGGAGGTGAAGAGTCTTAGAGGTTGGTGCTTAGCAGTGGCTCCCCCACCAGACCCCCCACCAAGCAGAGGTCAGCACCCTAGAGTCCACTCAATGCCAACATCACAGATGGTCTCACTGCTTAGGACCCGTGGGCGCCATCCCCTAGTGGAGGTTCCCTCATAATCTGCTGCCCTTCAGTGTGGGCAGGACTGAATGGGGGCATCACCCACTGGTGAGGTTACCTTATATGACACAGGTGAAGATACTGAAGATGCAGGCAAGTCCCAAATCAATTGATTCTGAATTCCTCAGAAGAATATTATCCTGGGTGAGGATGTCTTAAGTAGATAAGAATCCTTAAAAGAGGGCCTGGTGGTGCACACATGTAATCCCACTGCTTTGGAAGCTGAGACCAGAGGATCCCAAATTCAAGACCAGCCTTGGCCACTTACAAGACCGTGTTTCAAAAATAAATAAATAAATAAATAAATAGGCTAGAGGGTGTGGTAGAGCACCCTTGAATTTAATCCCCAGTACAACACACACACAAAAGGAGGGACTGGGCCCTTCTTTTTTTTTTTTTGTGGTACCAGGGATTAAACCCAGGGGCATTCTACCTCCGAGCTACACCCCTGGCCCTATTTTTTTATACTTTATTTTGAAACTGGGTCTTATGAAGTTGCGGAGGACCTCACTAAGTAGCTGAGGCTGGCCGTGAACCTGGATCCTCCGGTCTCCGCCTCCCAAGTACTGGGATTACAAGCGTGCGCCACCACGCCCGGCTGGGCCCTTCTTGAAGAGGTCCTGGAGGGCCTGAGGAAGGCTTCATGATAAGCGACTGGGGGTGTCCTGCCGTCAAAAACACAGGAACCGCAGCCCTGCAACCACAGTGCAGACTTCACAACCACATGAGCTCAGCAGAAGAATCTAAACTCCAGGAGGGAACACAGGCCACCCAACGCCATTCCCAGGGCTCTGGGAGATCCTGAGCAGAGGACCTTGGTTAGCCATGCCAGGCTCCTGATCCGTGGAACTGTGAGATGACAAATGATTATTGTTTTAAGCCCTAAGTTTGTGGACATTTGTTATGGTAGGAAACTGATACAAGGATACCATTTATGTCGTTTTCTCATATGTTATAGTCATAGCACTTCCTTTTTATGTCTACTTTTTTAGTGTGTGTGTGGTACTGGGGATTGAAACAAGGGGAATTCTACTCTGAGCTGCACTCCCCACCCTATTTTATTTTTACTTTGTTTTTTTATACTTTTATCAGTGCATTATAGTCTCACATCATAATGTAGTTCATAGTGATAGTGACATGTATGCGCAGAGCAGTTGTTGAGTTTTCCCCGGGCTCCCTCCCCTCTCCCTGCTTCCCCATACAAGATATTGAGATTGGCATTGGTATTCTCATACATGTACATAATTTCAATGAAATTCTTTCATTAATTATTCCTCTCTCCCCCATCCACCCCCCAAACACCTCTCTCACTCCACTGGAATTTCTCCTCCATTATCTTTTTTTTTGTAGTTATACATTTTAATAAGTGTCTGGGTATCAGAAGCATGCATGCACACATTGCTCATTTAGTCCTCCCCCAAATCCCACCCTATTCCCTCCTCCTTCTCTCCTTTTCGTGCTCAGCATAATGATTGACTCTGATACATTTTTGTATATACATCATGTGTATTACTGTATTTCTGTCTTTCCCCTCCCATCTGCCTCAGTTAGGTCACCTTCTTTGCTCATCTAAAGTTTTCTTTTTCTTTGTCTAGAGTCCCTTCTAAGTTCCATTCTCCCTAGCTTCCACATATTAGGCAGAACATCTGACTTTTCACTCTTTGTGACTGACTAATCTCACTTAGCATAATGTTCTTCAGTTCCCTCGATTTCCCTGTAAATGATATAATTTTGTTCTTTATGGCTGCGTAAAATTCCATTGTGTACATATCCCATAGTTTTGTAAGCCATACACCAGTTGATGGGCATCTTGACTGGTTCCAAAGTTTGGCAATTGTGAATTGTGCAGCTATAAACATAGTCTGGTAGTTTGGTTCAGTTCTTTTGGGTAGATGCCTAGAAGTGGTATTGCTGGGTCATATGGTGGGCTCATTGCTAGTCTTCTGAGTATCCTCCACACTGTTTTCCAGTGGTTGCACTAATTTGCAATTCCACCAACAGTGTAGTAGAGTTCCTACTTCTCCACATCCTCGCCAGCATTTGTTGTTGTTTGTGTTTTTAATGATTGCCATTCTAATTGGGGTTAGGTGAAATCTCAGGGTAGTTTTGATTTGCATCTCTCTGATTGCTAATGATGTCGAACATTTTTTCATATGTTTATTGGCCATTTGTGTTTCTTCTTCTGTGAAGTGTCTATTTAGTTCACTTGCTCATTTTTTGATTGGGTTATTTGTATTTTTTTAGTGGTGATTTTTTTAAGTTCTCTGTATATTCTAGATATGAGTCCTCTATCAGAGGAAGAGCTGGCAAAAGTCTTCTCCCATTCTGTTGGCTCTCTGTTGAGGTTCTTGATTGTTTCCTTTGCTGCACAAAAGCTCTTCAGTTTAATACAATACCACATATTGATCCTCATTTTAATTTCCTGTGCCTTTGGGGTCTTGTTGAGGAAGTCTTTACCTGTGCCTATGTGTTGAAGTGTTGGACCTATGCCCTCTTCAAGTAGCTGAAAGGTCTTTGGTCTGATTTCTAGGTCTTTGATCCATCTTGAATTGACTCTTGTACTAGGTGAGAAAGTGGGGTTTATTTCTATTTTTCTGCATATGGTTAGCCAGTTTTGCCAGCACCATTTGTTGAAGAGGCTATCTTTTATCCAGTGGATGTTTTTAGCCCCTTTGTCAAAAATCAATTGACTGTAGGTGTGTGGGTTTGTTTCAGAGTCTTCTATTCTGCTCCATTGGTCTATGTGTCTGCTTTTGTGCCAATACCATGATGTTTTTATTACTATGGCTTTGTAGTATAGTTTGAAGTCAGGTATTGTGATGCCTCCTGCATGGTTCTTGTTGCTGAGAACTACATTGGCTATTCTGTTTTTTTTGTTGTTCCAAATGAATTTAAGTACAGATTTTTCTATGTCAGTGAAGAATGACTTTGGTTATTTAATGGGTATTGCATTGAATCTGTAGATCACTTTTGGAAAAATGGCCATTTTGATGATATTTATTCTGCCTACCCAAGAGCATGAGAGATCTTTCCATCTTCTAAGATCTTCTTCAATTTCTTTTTTCAATGTCTTAAAAATTTTCTTTAGAGGTCTTTTACCTCCTTGGTTAGATTTATTCCCAAGTATTTAGTTGTTTTGGGGGATATTGTGAGTAGAAATGTCTTCTGGATTTCTTTTTCAGTGGATTTATAGTTGGCATACAGAAAAGCTTCTGATTTTTTAAGATTGATTTTGTATCCAGACACTGCTGAATTTGTTGATCAGTTCTATGAGCCTTTTGGTTGAGTTTGCTGGTTCTTTAAAGTATAATATCATGTCATCTACAAATAGAGATAGTTTCAGTTCCTCTTTTCCTATTTGCACTCTTTTTATTTCCTTCTTTTGTGTTATTGCTCTGGTTAGAGTCTCAAGTACTATTATGAAAAGGAGTGGTGACAGTGGACATCCTTGTCTTGTTCCTGTTTTTAAGGGGAACTCTCGAAGTTTTTCCCCATTCAGTATGATGTTCGCTGTGGGCCTATTGTACATTGCCTTTATGATGTTGGGGTATGTTCCTTCTATTCCAATTCTCTGCAGAGTTCTTATTATGAATGGGTTTTGGATTTTGTCAAATGCTTTTTCAGCATCTATTGAAATGATCATGTGATTTTTGTCTTTAGTTCTGTTTATATGGTGGATTACATGGATTGTTTTTTGTATGTTGAACCAGCCTTGTATCCCTGGGATGAACCCGACTTGGTCATGTTGTATGATTTTCGTGATGTGGTTTTGAATGCGCATTGCTAGTATTTCGTTTAGAAGTTTTGTGTCTAAGTTCATCAGTGATATAGGTCTGTAGTTTTCTTTCTTTGAGCTGTCTTTATTTGGTTTGGGTATCAATGTGACATTGGCTTCATAGAATGTATTTGGGAGAGTCCCGTTTCTTTCTATTTCATGGGATAGATTGAGGAGTATTGGGATTAGTTCTTCTACAAAGGTTTTATAAAATTTACCTGGGAAACCATCTGGACCTGGGCTTTTCTTTGATGGTAGGCTCCTTATTGCTGCTTCAATCTCTTTGATTGCTATTGGTCGATTTAAATTTTCTATATATTCTTGATTCAACTTAGGAAGGTGGTACATGTCTAGAAGTTTGTCAATTTCTTCTAGATATTCCATTTTGTTGAAGTATAGTTTTTCAAAGTAGTTTCAGATAATCCTCTGGATTTCCGTGCTGTTGGTGATAATATCACCTTTTCATCTCTTATTTTAGTAATTTGGGTTGATTCTCTCTTTCTTTTGGTTAGGTTGGCTAGTGGTTTATCTATCTTGTTTACTTTTTCAAGAAACCAGCTTTTGGTTTTGTTGATTTTGTGTTTTTTTTTTAATTCTCTACTGTTTGGTCTCTCGAGTGTGGAGCGAGCCGCTGCTTGCTTTCGTCTCTCCTGCAGCTGCTGAACTTACAACAGGTCTCTGGCTTCTCTGCTGGCAGTGTGTGGAAGCCGCAATTCCGGTAGTGGCTGGTGTGGTCCAGCCAAGATGGCGCCGCCGCCGTTCCTCAGGTAAGGCACTTGGAGCTTTTTACTTTTCTCTGTTTTGTCTTCTGGCTTTGATTCTGTCACGTTTCAAATTTTTCATTGTTTAGTTCAAGTTTTCGCTGCTTTTTTTCTCCTGTCAAGAAGTTGCTTTCATGGCAATTGAGACCCAAGTCTCAGAGAGATTGTAACATGGTATCTCCCTTAGTCACCATCTTGGAATCCCTCAAAGAGGTTATTTTTATTTTGAATCAGGGTCTCACTAAGTTGCTGAGGGCCTTGCTAACTTGTTGAGGCTGGCTTTGAACCTGTGATCCTCCTGCCTTAGCCTCCTAAGTACTGGGATTACAGGTGTGCACCACCCCATCTGGCTCTTCATGTCTATTTTTGTAGCTTAACTATGTGCAACTGTGAGAAGGAACTTAGCAAAAGCCACACAGCTAATAAGAAGGGCTGAAATGGGAGGCTGAGCACTCCTCCAACTTAGAGTTTTCCTGATTTTCCAAGCTGCCTCACAGTCGGTGCTTTCGCTGATGTTTGCAAAAACTTTGGTGGCAGCAAAGTCACATTGGCTACTGCTAAATGATTGAAGGGTGATAGGGGAGGGAAGTGGGACACAGAGAGGTGTGGGCACTTGTCTAAGGCAACATCTCCAGGTTCAATATTGTCCCCCGCCACTGTCCCCCATCACTCTTTTTTCATTAACAGGGGCATTCTTGGTAGAATGTGGTCTGCAGGGTTTGGTTGAACAGTAAAAGCAGTCTTAGACATCTACAAAATGCTGAATTCTTGATAATAGGCATCACTACTGGTGAGGATGATTGTTCAAATTGTTTGGGATAGGAAGATGTTTAAGTTTCTACATCTTCCAAAGGCCAAATCCAAAGTCATAAAGATCTATGTCTCAAAGTATAATCTGAATTTTCAAAAATAAGACATCTCCTTAATCCCTTGCACAAATTTATTAATGTCTCCTTTGCTATCACTAAAAAGGAAAACAAAAACAAAACAGTCACTACAATGCACACACTTAATTTTGACTTTATGAACTGCTGATCTGCCCTTCTTGAAGGCAGGGGACATACAAGGAGCTCCACGGTTCTTAGCAGCACAGTTGGTGAAATGAATTTGGAATGAGATAACTCATCTTGCACTTAAATGTAGAGGTGCATTTGTGGAGATTGGGCTGATGAAGGTACTAAACAAGGCACACCTGGGGAGATCCTAGCTCTGTCTCTGGTTGGTTGAGCAAGTGGTTTCTCATTACAGAGCTGGTTTAGAGAGCAAGAATGATACCAACTCTACACAGCTGGGAGAAGTTTATCTGAGATGTCACTCAACAAACATCTGCTTAGCTGAACTCTAAATGTTTATCTAGCACAATCCTCAGTAGAAAACACATTCCTTGCTGGTATTAATTTTATTCTTTCTTGGTGTTCTGCCTAGAATGCCCCTGTTGCTTATCAGATGAGAATGTTCTATTCTTCCTTCCTTGAAATCGCTCCTCTGTCTTCACTGTTCAGTAGATGGAGCCATCACACAACTATGTGCTCCAGCAAATATCCAGGCATTAGCCTTCCTGCCTCTCTAATTCCTCACTGCTGGGTGACCTGACTCTACCAAGTTCCAAGTTCCATCAGGACAGACCCAAGTTCACTGACCACTCCCTGCCCTTGCCATGGCCTGCCATCCTTAATGCTGCCATCCTGTTGGACTGGATGTAGGCAGGTCTCTGTTCTCCACACCTCCCCTGCTTGATCCAACTCTCACATTCTCCCAAAGCAAGGTGAAATCAGTCACCCCCTCTTCAAAACCCTCGAATGTCTGTTCAATGTGGCTGGAATTCACCCTGATCCTGAATTTGTGGATCACGTGTGATCTGGTCCCCAGCACAGCACTGACTTCTCTCCCTCCCAATCCAAGCTCCCATCATGGAGAATATCCCAAACCACTCCCATCCAGAGCCTTTGCCTGGAACATGGGACCTCTGTGCTCCTCACTTCTCTTTAACATTCAAGGTCTGCTTGACTTTCTTTTCCTCAGAGAGACCACCCTGACACTAACCCTGACTGAGTCAGGCTCTGTCTCCTTGTGATTATTCCCTACCTTGCAGGGTCATCATAAGGATCTCTCCCTTCCTTCCTTCCTTCCTTCCTTCCTTCCTTCCTTCCTTCCTTCCTTCTTTCTCTCCTCTTTCTTCTTTTCTTCTTTTTTTATTTTGTACCAGGGATTGAATCCAGAGATGTTCTATCTCCAAGCTACATCTCCAGCTGGCCATGGTAGTGTACACCTGTAATTCCAGTACTTGAGAGGCTGAGACAGGAGGATCACAGATTCAATGCCAGCCTCAGCAACTTAGGGAGACCCAGTTTCAAAATAAAGAAATGTGACATGAGCAATTTCAAAACGTTCATATATATATTTGAGGAAGTATTTGTGCCTCCTCCTTTCAAAGCAAAGCTATTGAGATTCAAGTAGATTTGAGACAGAGAATGTGAGAACCTTGACCGAGGCCTACATCCTCTGTCATGAGGAAGGGACAAGATCAAAACCTCATGTCAGAAACATCGTTCTCCATTGCCTTTTGGAGAGAATTTCACAGGTGAAGCCAAAAATATAAGAAAATGAAAAGCAGAAGCACTTGATAGACACATTCATAGGTCTTTGAAAGCCTCGCCTCCATCAAGATCCCTTCAAAGGTCTACCAAAGGTACAGCAGTCACTCATCACTGTGCCTTTTTCTCCACAAAAGGGCAAAATATAGCATCAGTAAGAAGGGCTAAAAGGCAAAAGTTTAAAGTGGTACAAAATTATCCATGACTTTCAGTTTCCTTTAATAACATGATTAGTGATGGATGAGCCTTTCCTCACAGATTTCTTTCTCTGATATCACCACATGCCAATCAGCCTAATTGTTCTATATAACACCCCATAACTTTCCACTGGGAGCCTGCTTTAGGTTCATCTCCTTAATAATGTGGCAGATTAATCAATTGGAGAGCAGACCACTCCAGTGTATGCAAGCCTTTCATTATCCACTTAGAACTCCTGACCCAAAAAGAAAGCTGCGAGCTCAACCACCAACGTGGCCTCATACCTTGGAGGCCTTCAAAGTCTCTTCAGTTCAACACATCCTAAGCTTTCTTCTTGGTCGCATTTACCTCTGGCTTACCTCTTTTAGCTTTCCCAGTCTCAGTAAATTGTGCACTCTCCATCCAGATCTGAACCTGAAAACCTCAACACCTTTCCTGATATCTCCTCTCCCATACTTTCCATGTCCCTCCATCACTGAGGACTCTGTTGTTGCCTCCTCAGTACCTCTTAACTCAATATCCAGACCTCTACATTGTAATGGATTTATCTGAGTGTTGGCCTGGACTGGTAGGGTGTGGCTAGAGAAGGTGGATCCCTAGGACTGTGGCCTTATGGATTATATATGGTTCCTACTCCCTCCACTCGCTCTTGCTTCTGACCTCCATGATGTGAGACTGAAGCCTTGTGGTCTCCCTATCTCCACTTCCCACCTCCATGCCCTGAGATCTGTGGTCCCTGGCCTCACATGGACTGATCCCCAAAATCTCCAAGGAAAACCATGAGCAAATAAACCTTCCTCTAAGATACGTGGTCAAGTCTTTGGATTATATCATTAAGAATGCTGATTAAGACACTGACTAAAACTGTTGAAAGCACTGTGGTATCCCCTCAATCTGACATCATGATAAGCAGGTGGAATGGAACTGGGGATCCCCCTTATGAACTACTCATGGCTGAGAAAGATGCACAGGAGGCCACTCTGGTAACAGGGAGGCAATAGAGGTCTCTGATTATGTCACAGGTGACATTTAGGGCAGGGTCTCCCAACCTCACTTCTGAAATTTTGAACTAGGTAATTCTTTGCTTTAGGGATTCCCTACATATTATGGAATATTTAGCATCATCACTAACTTCAAGCCACAATATGACCTTCCCCAGTGTGACAACGAAAAATGTCTCCAGACATTGCTAAATGTCCCATGGGGACAGGGGTGGAGAAATCACCTCCATTTGGAAAACACTGGGAACTGGGGAGATTAATTCTAAGTAAGATGAGAGAAGAAAGAGAGAGAGAGAGAGAGGGAGAGAGAGAGAGAGAGAGAGAGAGAGAGAGAGAGAGCGCAATAGGGAGGGAGTGAGAGATTTGGATATTTGGATTTGACCTTGAGAGCTATGGGTTGTTCCTGCAGACACATCTGGAAGGGAAGAACATGTCTGGGAGAGATTTTTTTGTTGAAGGGTGGAGGATGAAGGATTTGTGTAGGGAGGTATCCAGGAGCCTCATATGGCTCTGTGAGAATCTCGTAGGTTCAAACATGAAGAGATAGAAATACAAAATCTACAACTATGAATTTCACTCAATCCTCATAACCGGCCATGTAATGATTTTTGTTTTCCCATTTTTCAAAGGTAAGTAGATATTTTTCAAAGGTAAGTAGATATTAAGTGGCTCTCTCAAGGCAGCAGAAGTAGTGGTGGACTTCTCTTATGTTCCTTCTGCCCAGGAATGAAACTATAGTATTTGACTGAAGCACATGAGTTCTTGAATCACCTGGGTGTCTACTCAGGTTACAGAAAAGTGAAGGGACCCCACAAGAGGTAAATAACTTGTGATGTGATAATACAGTAAAAGTCTCCTATGTTTTCTGCTCAAACATAAATTGGGGAAAAAGGACTTTTGTGGAATGGCTCAGAGTCTCAGAGCACCCTTTGGCATCTCTCAGCATCTGTGGAACAGACATTTAGAGAGTGGAAAAGGTTGGGAGGGAAAAAGAGCACTCATTTATACAAAGCTTTATTTTCCAAATGTCTCCATAGGATGCACATGCTGCAACTATCTAATGAGGCACAGATTGAAAATGGCTAAAGACTCTTGTAGTGAAACCAGGGTGATGGTACCCAGAGGCACTGTGAGGAAATTCCTCTAATTGCAATTTTTAGTTATTATCAACATGGTCCCCATACTTCAGGGATAACTGCCAGAGAATGGTTTTCACTTTTCTCTGCAATCTCCAGGTCTTTAAGAAAACCAGGAAATTTGAAGCAATCACTAACTTCAGGACCAAGGACAGGTCTTCTTTGCTTTAGAATTTTAGTGTCCCTCTTGAACATTCACCTACATACATTTTTTTTATTTTTTGCGGTACCGGAGATTGAACCTAGGGGTATTCTACCTCTGCGCTACACCCCAGCCCTATTTTTTTATACTTCATTTTGAAACCGGGTCTCACGAAGTTGCGGAGGGCCTCACTAAGTAGAGAGAGAGAGAGAAAGAGAGAGAGAGAGAAAGAAAGAGAGAGAGAGAGAAAGAGAGAGAGAGAGAGAGAGAGAGAGAGAGACTGAGTCTGGCCGTGAACCCAGGTCCTCCGGTCTCTGCCTCCCATAGTACTGGGATTACAAGCGTGGGCCACCACGCCCGGCTACCTATATACATTTTTAAAGTGAGATCACTATAAGCTAGGCTTTGGGTTAAAATAATGTCTAATTTAGTTTTCTTAATGATATTAATATGATAATAACTATTAATGTTGATTGATTACCACATGCTAGATGTTGTCATAACATTTTAATACACATTAACTAATAATTAACATTTTAGAACACATTTAATGTCACACACTGTGTTAAGTGCTATGCATCTTAAGTATACCAATTACTTTAATAGTTTCAATAATTAAGCGGTATAAGCATTATTGTGAAACCCTATGCACAGATGGAATATAGGTTTGCGAATGTTAAATGATTCACCCAGATTCCCAGTCATCAAGACAAAAAGTAAAACTTCAAAATCTCTCCTCTTTTACATTAAATCCTGTGCTACTAACCCTGGGAAGCTGATTGAGGGTATCTGGGTGTTTTGAAATAGTATTGCATAACTCTCAAAATATGCACAGAAAGGTGCACACATCAAGTGCTCAATGAAATTGTACTTTTTTTTTACACCTCCGCACAAAACCCAGATCAGAAAAGAGAACATAAACTCCTATCTCTTCCCTGTCACTCTGTACTCCCAAAACAATTAGTATCCTGTCTTCATTGATTATCTTTGCCTGCTTTTATCCTTTACATAAATGGAAGCCGACTTTATTACTCCCGTGCCTGTCTTCCTTTATGCAACATGATGTTTATGAAATTAATCCATCCCTGTGGTGTGATTTGGAAAATGAATCATTCTTATCACATTGCACTGTATGGATATATGGCCGTTTTACATATCTGTTTGTCTTTAGACTTACATTCTGGCTGTTGCCATCTGTGAATATTAACAATAATGTTTTGGAGCTTGGTGTATAGCCCACGCAGTGGTAGAGTGCTTGCCTAGCATGTATGAGGTCCTCGGTTCCATCCTCGGCACTGCAAAAGAAAAAAAGTGTTGCTATAAGCCCTTTAGTATATGTATTTTGGTACTCATATGTGTACATTTCTATAGGTGTATACTAAGGATGCAAATGCTGGATAAAGGGTATGTGTGTTTCCAACCCTGGAAGATCCTACCAATAGTTTTCCAAGGTGGCTGCCCCAGTTTGCACTTTCCAGTAGTACATGGAAGTTTCACTTACTCCATTACTTCACTAATCCACAGTAGTGCTAATCTTTTACTTTTAGATGTTCTAGTGATTAGGTAATGTTATCTCATTATGGTTTTAATTTAAGTTTATTGGATGACTAGTAATGTTGACTATCTTTTCACAGATTCATGGGCCACTTTAACATTTTTTTTCCATTTTAAAAATTGTGTTTATATTTTATTTGAAAAATAATTGTACCTTCTGCCTATAATTTTCATAGGAGATATATCCATTCTAAGGTTTTTCTTTGCGTTCTCCTATTGATGCCCTTTGATGAAACCCAACTTATCAAATGTATATTTTACAGCTCTAGTTTATGGTATCCTATATGAGTAATTTTATCTTATCCCCAGCATTATGAACATACTTTATTGTTTTCTTCTTTATCTGGTTTCACTTTTACAGAGAACATTAAACTTGTCTTAATTTATGTGAGTCATGAGCTAGAAATTACAATTCATTGTTTGGATATTCTCTGACAGCATAATTTATTGAAAAGCCCATTCATTTTTCATAGTGTCATTTTTACATGTGAGAAGGAATCATGCATGTGGTAATCTGTTTCTGACCTCTGTGCTGCTCTATAGTTTCAAGTTGTGCCAATAATGCAATGTTGTAATGGTTAAGTCTAACCATCTACTAATGTCATCCAGCTTTCTTCTTGTTTAAATGTGCTTAATTTTATTTTCCCTTTCAACCTTTGTAAATATTATAGAATACACTTATCAATTCCACCAAAAACAAGCAAAATCTTTGGGGACTTAAATGGAATCATCATTAACCTCATTCGATTTAGGTGAAATTGGCATACATTTATGATAGTGATTCTTCTATCTGGTACCTTAACAGGACATGGCCCTCCATTTATATAAGTTTTATTTAATTGTTCTTTGTATTTTGTAGCACAAATATAGCTATGTAGTAAGTCTTTTATTAGATTAATTGGTAAATAATCAACATGTTAATACTATATTTAAATGGTATTTTAAAAAGCATTTTTGATATAACTATAATGGGAAGTAGAATACAATTGGGTTTTGAATGTTGATTTTATTAAACAATTTTGCTAAACTCAATGATAAATTCAAAAGGATGACCGGTCAACTTTGTTATTTTTTCTATTTTTTGCAATTGTATATTCTATAAATAATAAAACTTAGCCGGGTGTGGTGGAACATGCTTGTAATCCCAGTACTTGGGAAGCTGAGACAGGAGGATCTGGGTTGGCGGCCAGCCTCAGCTATTTAGTGAGGCCCTCCACAACTTAGTGAGACCGTTTCAAAATAAAGAATAAAAAATAGGGCTGGGGGAGTAGCTTGGAGGTAGAATGCCTCTGGGTTCAATCCCCAGTATTAAAAAAATTTAAATAATAAAACTTTAATAATATTTATTAAGGAAGCTGGTTTCTGTTCTTTGTTAAATTGCTTTCTTTTTTATAATGTGGTAGTGGTATTGATATTTATAAAATATTTGTTCCATCTGCTGTGATGATTATATGATGGCTTTCTTTTATTTTATTAATATTATAAATTCTACTGATTAATTTGCACCTAATAAGCCATCCCTGAACTGAGTCTAAATTGAAAAATATTATATTTCTACTTTATTATGTTAATTATATATCAATTTGATGCTATGTTTTCATTTAAAGTTTTTGCATTTGTGTTTAGGAGAGAGATCAGTCACAATGTGTTTATTTTTGGTTATTCCATTTTAAAATTTCTTTGCCATATGAAGCAAGTTGGAGAGTTTTTTTTCCATTTTTTTTTAATTTTCCTATTCTCTGGAGTAAAAGCAAACAAAACATTTATGCCATTATGCTATTTCTTTTTTCAAATACTTGGAAGAGTTTATTGATTCAGCCATCTGTTCCTGAAAGCTTTCTGTGTGCATATTTGAGGTCTCTGATGCATGATCTCTCAGATGCTGCTTCACTGTTTTTCAGTTTGGGGGAAGATGTGTTTTCACAGGAGTTTGTCCACTTATCAGAGTTTTCAAATGTTTGCCTATATGCGAACAATTTATTCATATTTACATTTCAGAGTTTGGAGTATTGCACTCTTTTATTATTCTTGATGTTTCCTTGCATTCTCTCAGTCTCTGACCTCATTCTTGCTAGGGGAGTTTCAAGCACATTGTTCTTTTTAAAGAACCAACGGTTTGTTGACTTTTTCATAGTGAGATTGATTCCTATTTTATTAAATCGTACTCCTATATTGAACGTTTCCTTACTTTTATGTTCCTTGGGTTTAACCTTATATTCTTTTCTAAGTCCTGGAAACCCATATTTAGATTAGTGATTCCCCAGATTTCTTCTTTGACACACAGTAAACTATGAATTTAATTGTTTTGATAGATGTAGGTCTATTATTATTTCTTGATTGAGATTTTGTAGTTTATGTCTTTAAAAGGATTTGTGTATTTTACCTAGATTGCTTAATTAGGTAGCTTTGCATGTAAAGTTTCTTATTATCCACTCCATGCCTGAAGAATCTAGTGACCTTCCATCTTTCATTCTGGATATTGGCACCTTGTGTCTTTCCTCCTTTATTTTTATTCAGTATGCCTCACAGTTAATAATTTTATTGATCTTTTAAAAGAACCAACTTTTTGTCCGATAATTATATATATTATCATCTTTGCAATTTTGTTGTTTTCTGCTTTTTATCACATTTTTCTGCTTGATTTGGATTCTCTTACTTCTTATTTTCTAAGGTGAAGGCTTAGGTCACTAATTTTAAAACTTTTTTCTTTCTAATACAAACATTTGATACTACAAATGTCCCTTTCAATACTTCTTTAGCTGCATCCCACATATTTTACTATGTCATATTTTAATTTCAATTTAAAATATTTTCAAAATTTCCTTTGTACTGTGTATTCCATCCCTGAATTATTTACAAGTATGTTGTTCAGTTTCCAAATATTTGAGGAATTTTTTTCTAGATATATTTCTGTGATGTTTCTTAGCTTCATGTTGTCAAAAACACACACTTTAGCTTCACCCAATAATATAGTCTATTTTGGTGAATGAGTCCAGAGTACATGGGAAAAACGTATGTGTTACTGGATCTATGAATCTTAAAGGATCAAGTTGGTTGATAGCATATTATATTCTGTATCTTTACTGATTTTATCTGTTTTCTTTTATTGAAATTGAGGTGTTAAAATCACTGATAATAATAGTACATTTGTCTATTTATAAATTTAGAGCTATTGCTATCTTTCATATTCCTTTGAAGCTGTATTTACAGAAGGATATAAATTTAGGTTTCTATGACTTCTTGAGAAATATCTCCTTTATCATTTCTTAATTCCTGTATTTAATGCCCTTTTTAAAATTCTCTTTTACCGAGCCTTCTATATGGGCTATCAATGGGGCTGCATCAGTTTGCTGTTAATGAATAGGGATATAGAAGAGTGGGGAATATTAAGTGGATAGTTACTTATAGATAGTTGCTACTTAATTGATTGAGTGACATTCACTACTATAAACTTATATATATATATATGTATATGAAAGTTCATCTATCTATCTATCTATCTATATATATATATATATATGAAAGTTCATCTTCAAAGAAACAATACATGTTCGAATGCAAAAGTTTTTATTTCACCAAGGCTTTTTTATTAATGGGCCACTTGGGCTTTTGTTGTATAATTTCTTTGCCTTGTCTCAGCTCCTTTGAGAGTTGATCATTTATAAAAACTGCAGAACAGGGTTTCTCAAAGGAAACTGACAGAATGAACTGAAAATCACTGGCTGTGATTTGCTCAATAAATTTCAATTTTATTGGAATAAAAGCATATGGAGCACATTGTTTCCCTAGCAATTCCAGAAGTACTTCACAGCCACAATAAGGGGAAATGTTTGAGATCTTCATGTTACATTGGAGATAGGTGACTTTCAAGCTCTCTTCTTCATTATTATCTTCACACCAAGACTTTTCAAATTTTTTTTCCTTATTGTCATCTCTCCATAAAATTGTGCCCAGATATACTACTGTGCATCTGATTAGTACTGTATATGTTTTCCGTATTAAAAAATTATGTCTTTTATCCCACCATCTTTAACTAATTTCTGACCCCTTAAGTGTGATATGGTCAATATTAAAAACACATGATTCAAGGTTTATAGAGCCTCAGAATTCCAAGGACCAATGAGATTTTGTAGCAGGAAGAGAAGATAAATGAAGATCAAGTTAATAATATTGCTGTCTTACTTCATTTGTGTTGCTGTAACAGAATACCTGAATATCATCTCTGTAGATTATTTCTGGTGATGACACAGTTGGGATAGTATATATTTAGAATGGAGCCGGGCATGGTGGCGCATGCTTGCAATCCCAGTACTTGGGAGGCGGAGACTGGAGGATCCGGGTTCGTGGCCAGCCTCAGCTACTTAGCGAGTCCCTCCGCAACTTCGTGAGACCTGGTTTCAAAATAAAGTATATATAAAAAATAGGGCTGGGGGTGTAGCTCGGAGGTAAAACGCCCCTGGTTTCAATCCCCAGTACCACACACACAAAAAAAAGAATGGATGGCACAGAAGGTACCACGGTTATGGCTAGGGTAGGTGCGACATTAGTGGAGGTGTCTAGCTATGTCTAGGCCAGGGGGCACAATTTCAGGATGTGACAGCACTAGAAATTGGGTTTGGAGACACATGTATAGCAAGAAAACTATATATAAATACCCATTAACTAATGGGTAACATGAATGTGAGATTCTTTTGAGGGAAGATCTGTGGACAGTGAAACTGTTCCTTCAGGGCAGAAAGATCTTGGGGAGTCTGCTTGCAGGGTTCGTGATATGAAGGCATAGTTCAAGGGCAGATTCCAGGGACTAGACATGAAGAAGCAAGAGAAGAAAAATGAATAAATTATAGAGAGTTGCTTATAAGACAGATAATCAATACCCATAGAAATTATTGCACAAGGAAAAAAAAAGAGGAGATGGTAAAATACCTATGTGGAATCAGGGTAGGGTCTCCACAACAAAGAGTTCACATATCAGAACTGGGGCACATATTCAGGGGCAGGTGAACAGCCAAGGAAAGGGGGAGCTCAATTTCAGAAAAGCTGAGAACTTTCCCTGAATCGGTAAATCCTGGTATAGTGTTTGGGCTAGAGGCTAGATACTTGGCCTGACACAGAAGCCTCTATTAGTTCAACAAAAATTTAAGAGAAAAAGTCCACTCCATCCTCCTTTTGTGGAACATGTATGTGTCACTGGCCTAAAAATATATTTAGAAAAAGAAGATCCAGTTTAGATTCCCAACCTTCTATTTATTAAGTTAGGCATTCAATTTGCGAAACAGTCTATGCTCATCTCATAAACTGGGCTTTAAGAACTGGATGTGGCTGTAGGTAGGAAAGAGAGAACAGCCTGTATATTTTGTTTGAATCCTGTCCTGTCGAGTATGGTAGCAACATGTGACCATTGAATCCTAGAAATGTATTGACATTGAGATACTCTGTGAGTATAAAATACAAACTGAATTTCAAAGACATAGTGTGGAAAAAAACATAGATATCTGATTAATACTTTTTATATTGATCACATGTTGAAAATAACACTTTAGATATGTTGAGTTATATAAATATGTTATTGGAATTAATATTAATTGTTTTACTTTGATTTTTAAAATGTGGTTACTAGAAAATTCTAAATTATACATGTGACTACCATTATATTTTCTTTGGAGGTTGCTGCTCTAAATAACTTCTCTTTGTTCGAGTGGGCTTTTCTAACTAATTTGCTAGAGCAAAAAAATCCCTCTTTATATATTTTTCTGTATTCCTTGCTTGTCTCAATCTCCCTGAATGAGGATATTGTGGAGAGGCCTGGATAAGTCCAGATGTGACTTTCCTATGAGCCCACTTGACATTTCAAGTACTGGGAACATGCTGGCATGAGTGGGAAGCACATGATCATATCACTCAGGAGAGGAGAGCCAGTTGGATGCTGAGATGCTGCTGCTAGTGGTGTGTTTCCCTGAAAAAAAAAATAATCACCATGTGAGATTTTGGAGAAGTTCTAAGAGTTTGTACTTTCTAAACTATAGTTAGGAATCATGCATAATGGCCATCTTGGACCCACTGAACCTGACGTGGGAGTTCTGAGTGGTGGAGAACATCTGTTTCAAAACATCAACCTTCTCTCCATTCTCATCAGGAGTCTAGGAAGAGAACAAACTGTGATGGAGAAAGGGGGGAGAGGGGGCAGCCTTTTCGCATCCCTCAGAGCTTCCCCAGTATCTCACAGTGGCTGTCACTTGGCTGCACAATGGGTATGTGAATGTGTAATGTAAAATGACAGGGACTCCCAAGATTAGTATGAATAAGTCCCTTGGCAGGTAGATGAGCTTTTCATTTCTTTATTGTTTATACATTATGACATATTTTAAGTTTTGCGGAATAAAATGTTGAAGATAAAAAGGCAGAACAGTAAATAATGTATTCTTAGCTTTTTTTAACTTGAGAGTTGTTTTTGGAAGTAGTAAAAGCTATTTATTGTGAATACTAGAGATTGAATCAGTTGGTTTCTCCTTCAGCTCCTTCTTCGATGCATTATTGTCTCAGAAGGAGTCATAAACCTAAATATTTACTTGTTTTTCTAAACTGTGCTTGCTATTGGGTTTCTAGATAGGAGTGGGAGATTCCAGTAAGTTGCTTCACTTGAACTCAGAACTGAGTAAGGCAGAAGGCGCCTATTTACTGGAGGCTAATTGTGTTAGTTAGCTTTTCATCTCTATGACCAAAATACCTGAATTGATCAACTTAGAGAAGGGAAGATGAATTTTGAGCTCATGGGTTCAGTCCATAGTCAGCTGGCTCCATTGCTCTGGACCTGAGGTGAGGCAGAACATCATAGTAGGAGGTCATGGCCAAAGAAAGCTCATGACAGTGGGGAAGCAGAGACATGCAGAGAGGAAGGGCACACCCCCAGGGACCTACTTCCTTCAACCACACCCTGCCTATCTAGTTTCCACCACCTCCAGTAGTCCATTCAGCTCTCAATGGATTAATCCAGGGAAGAGGTCAGAGCCCTCATGATCCAACCACTTCCCAGAATCTCCACCTCTGAACGTTGTTGCACTGAGAACACATGAGCCTGGGGGACATTCTAGATCCCAATCATAAACGCCTGTAATGGTCCAGTTCTGGATCCGGTGGTTGTACTTGATTCCCTTTCAGGCCACTTTCTGATTCCATAGCTTCCTGGGTCTTTACAATACAGGGGCACCCGCCGAGCTGCTTCTGCAGTGAGTTTTGTGGCTCTTTCCTGAAAGCCAGTCCAGTTGACTCTTGTCTCTTGAGTCTCCCAACATTTCAATTCTCTGTTTAATACTCTATAATGAGAAGCCTTAAATTAGCAGGAGGGGATTTCATTATTGGAAAATTGATGCTGATTGACATAGTATCCAATATATATGCTTAAAAATGGGGGTTCAAAATAGAACACAGTGTTCCAGGTTGGGCAAGATAGACACTGTTATTATCACTGCTTTTGTCTAGACATTATATTCTCATAAATGCTGCTGAAACTCTCCCTTTACTTGATGTACATGCAGCTATAAAATACGGTTGAGTGTTACTGAGGTCACTATGAATAAAGCCCCTAAAACTTTCTAAAACATGAATTCTTCCCCTACCACCTTCTCTCTACATTATTTTTGTCTTGATGCGGATCTCTAGGAGCAAATGTCTCCACCCTTGCTTTATTTTTTCTTTTAGAGATTTTATTTATTTTTATATACTTTTATTGGTGCATTGTAGTCTCACATCATAATGTAGTTCAGAGTGAGCGTGACATACAGGCACACAGTACTTGGTGATCCTACTTTGCTTTAAATTAAGCCAGGCAGGAAGTAGGGAAAAGGCTTTCTAGACCATTTAATGAACCAAAAAGATGTAGCCCATGTTTCTGTGGAAGGGAGATGGGAGGGCAGGATGAGCGTTACAATGTCCTGAGGGGTGCTGGGAAACTGTCCACCTAAATGTGGATGTACACGAGGGTGAGTCACTAGCATTTCCCAGGATGTACAGCAAAACCTTCTCAAGGTATATGCTGCCAGTGAGCCCTTCTTATACGTGATCTTTTGTGCACAATTGCATAGAATTAAATCAACTTTTAAAAACAGATGCCATGTTGAGAACCACACAGTCTCTGGGCATGAAACCATGCCACAAAGAATATTTGGCTCATTTCCTTAAAGACTCATTAGCTTTGGAGGCAAAGAGTCTAGGTCTATTTTCAAAGTTCCAGGTTCTGTATTTTAAATATATATGCAGATCAATGTCTCAGGCATACACAGGGACCTCTTGAAAGCACACTGCACATCACTTCAATGTCACATAATCCGCAGTTGTATGTCTTTAGGCAACTATCTCCCATACTGTTGGGCTTCTTCAGGCAGAAGCTCTATCAGACACAGTACTAAAATCATGAAGTTTAGAACCAGAATGTTTTGGTCAGCTTTATTGTTGCGGTGACAAAAATACCTGACAAAAACAACATAGAGGAGAAGGTTATTTGGCTCACAGTTTTAGAGGTTTGATCCATGGTCAGCCAGCACCAAGGCAGAAACCTTGGTGGCAGGGAAAGTAGCAGAGAAAAGCTACTCTCAGTCATGGCAGCTGGAGGAAGAGAAAGAGAGAGACAGGAAGTGATCAGGGACATATATAGTTACCAAGGCCACACACCCAGTGACCCACTTCCTCCAACCATGCCCCACATCTGAATCTTGCTGTACTGGAAACTAGGCTTCAACACATTAGCCTTTGCAGGGGCATTCCAAACCCAACCCATAGTCCAGAAGAAAGCAACTTCAAATTCAACCTTGAGCCATTTTTAAGGTTACTTCGACCCAGAGTTTTAAATTCTCTTTGCTATGGTTGCTTCATGAATAAAATAAACATGAGACTTGTCTTATAATCCATGAAGCCAAAATGAATGAGATACTGTGTGCAGGGCACATTGCATTGTGTCTAGTTCCTAGGAAGCCCCCCCCCCCAAACTATCAACACATATGTGCTGCTTTTCTTCCAGGACTGAGTCCTGGGAAGCCCAGCAAATCACAACAAATGGCAAATGATGGTAAAATTTGAGTGAATGATTAAAGGGACTTTGAGTCACAAGAACTGAGTGTAGTGCAGTGGATGGCCCGGTCATAGATGAGTGGCCTTGGACAGAGTGACCTCACTGCACCGCAGAGTCCTTATCTGGAAAGGCATAATTACAGCGTCTTCCTCCAGACACTACTGCTGATGTCTGCTACCCAGCCAGCTTTCACTCCTTGTCTTCCCGCCTGCTTCTTAGATGGAGTGTGAAACTGACTCTTGGAGGGGCCACCTTTGGTTAAATTCACCTGCACCTGACTTAAAGCAAATTACATACAATAAAATGATCACTAAAATAATGCAAACTTCAATTCCAATATCTTAAGTGTCAAGGCAATGAAAATCACTTGTCAGACTCTTTAAATTTAATTGATACAACCCCTTCCTTGCTTCATCTCCTAAAGATATAGGTGTTTCTGTCATGAAGGTAAGAATCTGCAGGACTCAGTGACCTGGTCTTCCTATCTAATTGATGGATAAAAAAGGTTTCAATGTTGAGATTTGTTGAATACCATATTCTGTGTGCTTACTATTATAGGCAATTTTCTTCTTTCCTCATTCAGCAAACCCTTTTTTCCTGTGTCCCATTACATAGAAAGGCAGAGTTTATTCTCTACCAGATGGAGCAGAACACACATTTCCTGCTTCCTAAAATAGTCCACTGTCAAAACTTACATTCTTCTTGCTCAGGAAACAGAGGAAGCCATCTGGTGGCATGTAAGCTCCTCTTAATCCTTTCTATATATTAGGAGATTATATATAGATATTTTTTTCTTAAGAATAGGCTCGTTAATCTAAATCAACCTCTAAAGTAGGACACAGTCTCTGCCTTCAATGTTTTGAAGATTTATCATATGGAAAAGAGAACAGGCTTATTTTCCATACCCTCATGGAACAGAGCTGGTACCAGTGCATGGAGTTTTGCCTATCTATGCCTTCTACCTTTGTTACCGTAACAATGAAGCCAGTGTGGATGGGGCTCTGGTTGGAAATGGTAAAGAAATTTATCCAGGAACACAAAAAGACCAATTACCCAACCAAGATCTACAGGCGTAAGCACAGTAGGGACCGGGTCTCAATGTTTTCTATACTGTTGAAACATTTTGAAATTTATAAATTTGATCTACATACACTTTCTAAGTCCCACAACAGATTGAGTTATGTAGTTCTTATTCTTTGATCACAATTTTTATCAAAATATCTTCAGATTCCCATGCAGTTTTAAGAAACCATAACAAGACTTCCTATTTACCTTTATCAGTTTCCTCCAAGGGAAACCTTTTACAAAACTACAGTACAGTGTTGCCAGGATAATGACATTTACACAATCTGCCAGTCAGGTGTCCCCTGTTTCACGTGCATTGTGTGTGTAGATGTGTGCATATGTGTGTTGAGTAACATATGATCATACCACATGGGTATGTGCACATACTCACCACTACATAAAAGGAACAGAACCGTAGTACCACCACAAGAATCCTTCATTCTTTTTATGATCACCCCTGTCTCCCTCTACCTATATCTTCACTCATCCCTGACCACCAACAGCCATATATTCTCTCCATTTCTAAAATTTTAACATTTAAAAAATGACATTGGAACCATCCAGTTTGGAATGTGTGTAATACACTTTATTGGAACATTCACTTGCCAAATGACACCGGTGCTATTTCCAGTTTGGGGTTATTAAATAAAGCTGCCATAAAGAATCATATGCATATTTTTGTGTGAACAAACATTTTCATTTTCTAGGGTGAATGTCTAAGAATTAGATTATTGAGTCAAAGTTTGTTGTGTGTTTTGCTTTATAAAAGAGTGCCAAGTTGCATTCAATCTATTTTATATTCCCACCAGTAATATATTCATAATCCAGTTTTTTGTATCCTTGCTAGCATGTGCCAGTATTCAATATTGTCCCTATTTTCCTTTAGTCCTTCTAATAGGTGTGCATAGATATCCCGTTGTGATTTTAATTTGCATTTCCCTGATAGCTAATGGTATTGAATTTCTTTTCATGTAGTTATTTGCCATCTGTTTATCCTTTTCAATAAAATGTCTGTTAATGTCCTTTGCCCATTTTCTACTCGGTAGTTATTTGTTTATTCTTCTTACTGTTTTGAGAGGATTTTTAAAAATTGTAGCTACTGCTATTTTTCATTACATGGTGTGCAAATATTCATAACCAGTTTTAAGTTTGTGTTTTCATCCTTATATTGATGAAGTCTAATTTAACAATTTTCCTTTTCATGGACTGTGGTTATTGTATTAAGTCAAAATACTGTTTGTATAGCCCAAGAACCCAAAGATTTTCTCCTGTTTTATGATGAAAGTTTGGTGGTTTCATTAGAGAACATGATAGGTTCTTAGATCATGCTCGTACAAGGTTGAGATTAAGGTCAAATTTACTTTCCTGCCTATGGATGTCCAGTTGCATCAGAACTATTTGTTGAAATTTTCCTATTCAATTGCTTTTGTGCCTCTATAAAAAAAATCTGTTTTAAGCTTATTTGTATGAATTTATCTCAGAGTTTCATATTCTGCTCCACTGATGTATCTATTTATTCCTCCACCAGTACTGCACTGTTTTGATTATTGTAGAAGTATAGTAAACCTTAATACCAGCTAGAGTGATTCCTCCTAAATTAGTATTTTTGTCAGGTTGTTTTAGCTATTTTAGGGCTCATTCCATTCCACATAGATTTTAGAATAAACTTTTTATTTCTACAAACAAACCTTGCTGGGATTTTGATCAGAATCTCATTGAATTTACAGATCAACTTAAAGATAATCTTTACTATGTAGACTCTTGAATTCCATGAATATATCTTTCTATTTCCTTTCCTTTTTATTTCTTAAATTGACCTTTCATTATTGTTAGCAAAAAGATAATGTACATTTTTGTTAAGTGTAAAACTAAATATTTCATTTTCTTTAGAGCAATTATATATTTATCATTTTATGTTTCAATTTCCACATTTTTATTGCCAGTATATAGAAATAAAAGTGATTTTTGTGCATTGATCTTGTGTCCTGTGAGCCTTGCTGAACTTATCTTCAAATAGAGTCCATTGTATTGCTTTCTTCCTTTATGTTCTGCCTTTCTTACTTCTTTCTCTTTCTTTATTTTGATGGATAGAAATCTCAGTAATATGTTGAATAAAAGTTTTAAGTGTGAACATCTGTGCCATATTTCCAATACTAGGGGAAAGGGCTCAGTCCTTCATGATTAAGTACTACATTAGGTAGATATCTGTACATTCTCTTTATGAAATTGAAGTGATCCACTTCTATTCCTAACATGCTAAAGATTTTTATTATAGGTGTTGGATCTTGTCAAATTTCTTTCTCTATTAATTAAGTCATCATAAGAGTATATTTTCTTTAACTTTCTGATATACTGGTTTATACTGATTGCTTTTTGAATGTTAAACCATCCTTAAATATCTGAAATAAATATTAGCGAACAGTATCATATAATCACTTTATATATTACTAGACCAATTAAAATTTAATTGTCTTAATTATTATGGGATTATTAAGATTATACCATTCATCCTACTTAAATTTTGGATGTTTGTGGTTGAGAGAAATTGTCCCATTTATTTTTGGTTATTGAATTTATAAGCAAAAATTTGTTCATAATTGTTTTAGTTTTCTAGGTTTTCCATAAGAAATTTCCACAAACTTGGTGGCTTGACACATTATACATTTATTCTCTGATACTTCTGGAGGACAGAAATCCAAAATCAAGAGATAATAGAGTTGATTCTTTCTGTAATATTTGTTTCTTGATTCCCTCCTAGATTTTGGTGGTCATGAACAACTTTAGCATTAATTGGCGTGGAGCTACATAACTTCAATCTCTGTTTCATCTACTCCTGGCTCCCCAGTGCCTCTCTGTGTCTCGATTATAATTCTTCTTTCTCTTACAAGGATAACTCCATTTGAATTAGGACCACATTAGATCCAGAATGAGCTCTGCCTCGTGTGGTGGCACATGCCTGTAATCCCAGTACTTGGGAGACTGAAACAGGAGGATCATAGGTTCAAAGGCAGCCTCAGCAACTTAGTGAGGCTCTCAGCAACTTAGTGAAACCTTGTTTCCAAATAAAATAAAATTGGTCTAGGAGTATAATTCGGAAGTAGAATGCCCCTGGGTTCAATCCCAAGTATCAAAATAAATAAATGAATAAATAAATAAATCCAGAATTATCTCATTTGAATGTCCTTTGCTTAGTTACATCTGCAAAGACCCTGTTTTCAAGTAAGATTATAGTCCTAGAAACTAGATTTAGGACTTGGATACATTTTTTGGGGGGTGGGACACTATTCAAATTACTATAAAAAGTGGCATGCCCTGTTTTATTACTAATGTTGGTGATTTGTGTCCTTGTCTTTTTATTTTTGTCAGTCTTGATAAGCATATATATTCATATATATTCATATATATATATTCATATATATATATATATTCATATATATTCATATATATATTCATATATATATATATTCATATATATATGACTAGCTTTTTGTTTCATTATACTTCTGGGCTACCAAACTTGTTCATCAGCTCCAGTGGTGTCTAAGAAGAATAGAGATTTTGTAGAGATTCACATGGGGAGGACTCCTAATATGCAGCTCTGTCTCCCTCTTTGGAGTGAAAATTCTGCAATTAGCATATTTTCCATAAAGACAAATGCTGCTTAATGAACCCATCTGCCAGCTTGGTCTCTTGGTGTTCTTCTCTTCACTCGATGCCTCCTCATTATGCAGACTTTTCCTTGTGGTTCTGGAATTGTTGCTTTCTTTGTCTTCCTCTTTTACCAGTCAGCCTTGACTGTGCTTTTTATTTACCCCCCTGGAAGTTGGTTATAGTTTTCCTCTTAGTTAGTATAGGAGATTCATCTTCTGGAAATCCAGGTCAATATTTTGTTGTGAAGGAAATAGGTAGAACTAGGGGCAATTCAGTGGTGCTAAAGCTGGGGCTCTGGAGTGGGGAAACCTGTCTGTGAATCCTGTCTCTACTGCTTCCTGATGAAAGACACGGCAAAGAGCAACATCTCTGAACCTAACTTTCTCCTGTGTGAAACGGGTATAATGAACATCCTTCTCCTTCCCTTCATTTTCTTTCTCAAAAGCATTCAAGATTCTGTTAGAACCATAGTAATGGTTTTTCAGGAAGCTGAGGCTTATGGAATAAGAAGGGTTCTAATTTTCCTGTCTTCTCTGTCTTCTCTCTCTCCATATCTACTTCCTACCTAGTTCACTCCTCCCCGCTCCCTTTTCTCATCTCCCCTAACTTTTACTTCACCCTCACTCTCCACACTCCCTCCATACTTTCCTCCCTCCCTCCTTCATCCTTCTTTCCTTTTTTCCTTCCTGCCTGATTTCTTCATCCTTCTCCTTTTAGGTTTTTTAATTTAAGATTTTGCTATTCATTAATAATAAAAATGGTATAAATGTAAGACGTACAACCTGATGGTTTGATAAACATGTGCATAGTGAAATATTTATGACAGGAAAGATGATTAACATTTCCATCTCTTCACATAGTTACCATATCTACACCTGTGTACTGTAAGCTTCTTAAATATATTCTCTTAGTAAATTTTCAATAAAATACAATATTACTAACTTTAATCACCATGCTATGTATAGATCACTTGACTTACTAATCCTACATCACTTCAGCTTGGTATCTTTTGACTAACATCTCCCATTTCCCCACCTACTCACCCTGATAACCACTGTTCTTCTCTTAATATATCACCTCACATTTGTTAAAATGGCTATCATAAAAAAGATGGTAAATAACAAGTGTTTGTGAGGATGTAGAAGATAATCCTTGTACACTGTTGGTATAAATATAAATTGGTACAGGGATTTTGGAAAATATTATAGATACTTCCCCAAATTTAAAAATAGATCACCATATGATCCATCAATCAGTCTTCTGGGTGTATACCCAAAGGAAATGAAATCAGTACCTCAAAGAGATATTTGCATTGTAGCATTGTTCACAATAGCCAAGATACAGAAACAATCTAAGGATCTAGCAATTGATGAGTGGATAAAGTTTGATTGATATATTATGTAAAATATTGGTTATTATTATTATTATTATTATTAATCTTTAAAAAATGAAGAGATCCTGCCATTTGAGATAAAACTGAACTGGAAAACATTATGCTAGGTGTAATAAGTCAGATCCAGAAAACAAATACTGAATGACCTCACTTCTACAAGGACTAGAAAATGTAAGCCTCTTCTCTTTTACTTCCTTCTCTCTCCTTTCACCTTCTGCTCCTTCTCCTTCCCCTGCTCCTCTTTCTTCACTCTGTCTGCTCCTCACCTCTAACACTGTGGAGTGTTCACTGTGACCCTGTCAATGACCTGAGACAAAACAGAACTAACAGCATGACCTTATTTCCAGATGACTTACTTCCTTCAAGGTAAAAATAACCTCATAATCCAAAACATTACCCAGGAAGAAAAGAGGCAGTGCCAATAACGTTATTCTACATTTATTTTCATTACATTCCTCCATAAGGCCATCAAAACAAACTATCCAGCCAGTTGTGGTGGCCCACAACTGTAATCTCAGTGCTTGGGAGGCTGAGACAGGAGGACCACAGGTTTGAAGCCAGCCTCAGCAACTTAATGAGACCCTGTTTAAAAAAAAAAAAAAAGGGCAGGGCCTAGGGGTGTAGCTTGGATGTAGAATGCCCCTGGGTTCAATCCCCAGTAACTAACACACACACACACACACACACACACACACACACACACACACCTGTCCTTAGGAGAATCTGTGCTTCATTTGGTTATGACATAAACCAAACAGTGGTATAAATAAGCATTGAACAGTAGAGCTAAACTAAGACTTTTTGATCACATCAGGTAAATAAATTACCTTGCAAAATAGTCATCCTCTATCACTTGAAGTAGAGGCTGAGGACTTAGTAGGAGAAAAGTTGGAAGAATAAACTCTTGGGCTAGGGTGCTGTTCTGTGGGGAAAATACATAATTTTTGTTTTGATATTTTAATATCATTTTAATTACAGTATTTAAGCACAAAATTCAGAAAAAAAAACTCCACTCAATCCTCTCATCTCTGGAAATTTCTACTTCCAACCACCATTAAAACCAGTATCCCTGCCTGCTCCTCTGGGAAGATAACAAAAGAAAAGGATCTCGGCCACCCTCAGATAAGGAAGCTTATGGTCTCTGGGAGATGTCCTGGAATTCCGACCACATGGGATACAGACCAGTGAAGGGGTTAAAATATGAAATTTATAAAAACTGTTTTTATAAAAATAATTTTACAAAACTTCATGAATTTTATAAGAGTTACAAATTTGTTGAAAAGCACTATGTTAAATAATTAAAATTAATATATTCATTTATTTTTTGGTACCTATTCTTTAGGTGTTTAGTATGTCTCTGTCACAAATACTTCCAAGCGCTGGGGATATGGCTGTTAATAAAAATACAACACCTGCTATTGTGGAGCTCATATCTTGATTGGGAAGATATAGAAAACAAAAATTGGACAGACATGTAATAAGTAGTAATATAAGACAGTGATAGTTCTCTAGAGAAAAAAATTAAAATGGGGAAAGGGGAAAGAGAGGAAGGAAAGAAGCAATTCTAGACAGGGTGGGTAGGAAAGCCAATATCTGAGCAAGCACTGGAATAGAGTAAAGAGAAAAATATCAAAATACCAAAAAAGGAGTATTAAAGGCAGACATTAAAGTAGATACAAATATCCCTGGGATAGGAGACCAATTGGCCTGTTTAAGAAAGAGAAAGACTAGCCAGGTGTGGTGGCTCACACTTATAATCCCAGTACTTGGGAGGCTGAGACAGGAAGATTGCAGGTTTGCAGCCAGCCTCAGCTACTTAGTGAGGCCCTCCACAACTTAGTGAGACCCTGTTTCAAAATTAAGAATTAAAAATAGGGCTGGGGGTGTAGCTCGGAGGTAGAATGACCCTGGGTTCAATCCCCAGTATCGCAAAAAATTTAAAAAAAAAGAAAGAGAAGGGACAGTTGGGGGGTAGAGGGCAGGAAATTCAGTGGGAGAGGTAAATTGGGGCCTGATTCAGTCAGAATTCTCATATCTGATAAGCACAACTTAGAGGAAGGGATATTGATTTGCTTGCAATTCTGGAGGTTCAGTGGTTTCAGTCCATGTTAGTCCTGGTCAATCTATGGAGCTTAGGACATGCCAGCAGGAACCAGAGGGAGAGAGTTAGAAGAGGAAATCAGGGACATATATAGTCCACAAGGCCAGACCTTCAGTGAGCCACCTCTTCCAACTGCACCCTACCTGCCTTACTTACCTCCCAATAAATCCATTAACCCATCAATGAATTCATTAACCAAGGAGATTATAAACTTCATGATTCAATCATTTCACCTCTGAACATTTTCATACTATCAATACATGAGCTCTTCCAGGGGACATTCTATCTCTAAACCATATCAGGGCAGAATGGTATCATTCATTGAAGTTCATAAAGATTTTAGATTTTATTGCAAATACAAAAAGAAGCCAATGGAAGATTTCTACCATGGAAGGAAGGTTCTGATCCGACTTACATTTCCAAAGGATCTGAGTCCCTGGTAGAGAACAACTGGATTAAGAAGAGAAGTGAGGAGAGGACTGGAGGGTGTAGCTCAGTGATAGAACCCTTGCCTACCATATGCCAGGCCTTGGGTTTGATCTCTAGCACCAGACTAGAAGCAGGGGGACTAGTTAGAAGTGACTATAATAATGCTAACTAGATATTATTGTAATTTGAATCAGAGCATTTGGGAAGGGAGCAGGATTGGGTGTTTATTTTGATTATATGGAATGGAAGAATTTGATGATTGAATGTATCTTAAAATGAGGTCATAAATGATAAAACAAATATTTTGGTCTGAACACTTGAAAAATCATTGCCAGTTAAGAGGAAGTCAAGGAGTAGATTAAGTATCAGAGAAGAAAGGATGAGAAGGAATTTTTTTTAATGTCACACTGAAGATGCTTAGTAAATATTCAATGGAGATACAAACTTAGACACAGGTTCAAAAATTTAAAGAGGATACCATGCATGTACATTTGTATGTAATTTATTAAAAGCTGTAAAATGATGTGCAGCAAAACAAGTGTGTGTGTGTGTGTGTGTGTGTGTGTGTGTGTGTGTGTGAAACTAGTGTTCCACAGAATACATTTTGAGATATGCTGGCAAATAAATTCTAGAATGGAGTCATAATTATATGTCTTGAAGTTCAATGCTGAGATTTATTAAAAAAATTGTCCTTGTGCACACATGGAGATAGTTCTGCAGAGCAATGCTCATGCAATATTTCTCCTCATTATGTTTACTCTGTTATAATTAGTGAAAAATCATTGTTGGAGGGAAATAATGCTTAAATACAACAGAGGCTGGATTCTGTTCACTGTTTCTTCTGCCACCTTATAAATATGTCAGGACTCCAGGGACTGAAGCGGTTTATTCTGGAAGTGAGGGTGGATGGGGAAGACAACACTTTCAGGCTGTTTCCAGTCTGTCAAGCTGACATTGTAGGTATAAAGTGTCTGTGTGTAGCATTTGGCAGGTTATTGAAATTATAGGTTAGAGTAAATTAGTGTCCTATGTGTGTTTTAGTAGGCGTGAGACACTGTTTTTAATGCAAGAGACTAGAATGCCGTGACATAGAAAGAAATAGATAAAAATGAGATAAACCATATCAGAGTAGATCCCAGGTAACAAGGTCAACTATTGCTTCCTATATTTTTAATTAAAGTGTGTGTGTGTGTGTGTGTGTGTGTGTGTGTGTGTGTGTGCATGAGTGGGTGCCCAAGTGTGTATAAACTCATATATTTTATTATGGATAATGATATACAGTATTAGTCAACTATTTTTATACTTAACCTACTCTGATGATTTTTCTGAGGTTCCAAATATTCTCTTAACATTTCCTTTGTATTTAGAGAATTTTTGTTAGTCATTCTTTAAGAGTATATTTGCTCATAAATTATTCTATTAATTTACCTTCATTAGAGAATGTCTTTATTTCCTTTTTATTACTCAGTGGCAGAATTCACGGTTGACAGTTCTTCTATTTTAGCAGTTGTAAAAACGTCATGCCACTTCCTTCTGACTCATGGTTTCAAATAAAAAATCTACTGTTACCTGAATTCGGCCTCCCCTGTAAATGCATCATTTCTCTCTGGCTGCCTTCAATAATGTTTTCCTTTGTTTTAGTTTTCCAAAGTTTGATTATGACGCACATTGGCATAGATTTCTTTGTGTTTTTCCTATTTGTGGTTCCCCAGCTTTCTGAATGTGTAGTTTTCTGTCTTTTGCCACATTTGGGAAGTATGAAGCCATTGTTTGCATGAATGCTTTCTCAGTTCTATTCTTTCTCTTATTTTCTTATGACACTCCAACAATATGAATGCGAGCTCTTTTGTGACTGGTTCACATACCGCTGAGACTCTGCTCTATCATCTTTGCAGTTTATTTTCTCTCTAGTCTTCAAATTGTGTGAAATCTATTAATCTGCCCTCAAGTTTACTAAATTTATCCTGTCATCTCCACCCTATTATAAAGTTCATTTGGTAAATTTTTAGAGCCTTTTTGAGAAATATTTTTTCCATTCTAGAATTTCTATCTTATTTTTAAAAATAAGAATAGTAATGCATGGGTATCCATATTTATAGCAGCACAATTCATAATAGCCAAATTATGGAACCAACGTAGGTGTCCATCAACAGATACATGAATTACAAGATTAAGGGATATACACACAATGGAATTCTACTCCACAATAAAGAGGAACAAAATTATATTCTTTGCAGGAAAATGGAAAGACCTAATCCATTATGTTAAGTGAAATTAGCCAGTCACAGGAAGTGAAGAGTCATGTGCTTTCTCTCATATGTGAAAGCTAGGGAGTAATTGGAACACAAGATGAACTTTAGGTAATGGAGGAGAAACTCCAGTGGAGTGAGAAAGGTGGCCTAGGGGAGGGTGGGGGGTGAGAGGGAGAATTAATGAAGGAATCATTTCCATTGACATTATGTACCTATGTGAGAACACCAATGTCAACTTCAATATCCTGTATGGGAAAGGGAGGAGTGGAGAGAGAGCCAGGAGAAAGCCCACCAAGTGATGTGATGTTATGTGAGACTCTAATGCACCAATAAAAGTATAAAAATATTTCCATATCTTTGCTGAAATTTTCTATTTTTACTCTGTTTCAAGACAATTTATAATTACATGTTAAGACATTTTTTAGTGTTTCCTTTGAAATATTTGTCAAATAATTTCAATGCCAGATTAATGTCAATATTTGCTTCTGTTGATGACCTATACTCATTCAAGTTGTAGTTTTTCCAATTCTTGATCAGACCATAGCCATATAAGGCAGATGCTGACTGCAGCCAATCAGGTTGTTTCTGTATATCACTTCCTTTGGCTATAAATGTAGCCCACACAGGTGGTGGTATGTGGGCTTTCTGAACCATGTTTGATCTGGAATGCTGCCTGGTTCTAGAATATTTTTCTTCCTCAGGTAAACTTTGTCAAATTTAACTTGTCACAGTTTTTTCTTTTAACAGGATCCAACAATCTTGTGACAGGTGAAAAAATTCCGAGAAGGGTCCAAAGAGTTCCCGTGGAGGGAGAGAGAGGAACTCAATTCAGAACCTGAAGGGTCCTTGGCTTATGCTACAGAAAAAAAAAGAACTTCATACCAGTCAGTTAGAGGCATAGATATAGACTTATTTAAGAAAGCAAGAGAGAGAAATTCAAGGGAGAAGGCGGGCCATCTCCAGAGTGAGACTCCCTTTGTAAGTTCACAGCTCGTTCTCTCTCTCTCTCTCTCTCTCTCTCTCTCTCTCTCTCTCTCTTTCTCTCTCCCTCCCTCCCTCTCTCCTTTCTTCCCTCCCTATCTACCTACCGTGGTGATTGAACCCTGGGCCTCTAAGCTACCTCTAAGCTACACCCCGGCCCCTTTTTTTATTTTATTTTGAAACAGGGGCTTGCTAAGTTTCTGAGGGGCTCATTAAATTGCTGAGGCTGGCCTCCAACCTAAGATCCTCCTGCCTCAGTCTCCCAAGTACTGTGATTAGAGGTGTGCAACACCTCCAGTCTCATTTCTCTGATCTTAGTCTATTTCCTGTTTCTATAATTGAACACCTGAGGATGGTAATTTATGAGAAACAGAAATTTGTTTCTTACAGTCCTGTGAAGTCTCAGAGCTCAGTGCCAGCCTCTGGTGAGGGTCTTCCTGCTGCATTATAACATGGTGGAAGGCACCACCTGGCCACATGGCAAGACAGCTTGGGTCTCTCTTCTTCTATATCAGCAATGGTACCAAGTCAAAGTTGGAGTGTTCATATCACATGGGTGGGGTCAACATTTAGCTCCTCCCTCTTCTTCACTCATATCTTTCTATTCACAGCTAATACTACCTCCTTGCCTCTGAGTGAGAGTGTAGGCTCAGCCTTCCACTGGGCCTGCAGTCAGCAGGTGAAGAAGGCAGACAAGGATTCATAATGCATTGTTGAAGGGTGGGACAGATATCCCAGCTCCCCTCTGGCCCCAGCTAATATGAGAAAAGGGGAGGGAAGGGTAGAATGCTGAATAGACTTTCTCCACCACGTCAGCCTGCCTCACAGACAACGGAAGGGTGTAGGTTCATGCTCAGAGAGCGTGACCAGCTTCCACTGGGCAGGGAACTGAAGATGAGTGCCTCAGTTGCCTAAATCATTCCAGCAGAGGAAACAGAGCACTTCCTGCTCTTGGTAGGCGGAGGTTATAGGTTATGTTCCATGCTCAGTATCACAGGCAGTGTCCAGGCAGGGCATCTGCAGTTTTTCTGGCTTCTGCAAGTGGGTGAAGGAAGATTCACTGCCGGCTTGTACCTCTCAATACCATTTGGTGGGAGAATGAGAGTGTTCCTGCCAGCTGACTCTGTGTGTGTGTGTGTGTGTGTGTGTGTGTGTGTGTGTGTGTGTGAAGGCCTTTCATCGCCTGTGCCCATTGGTGTTTCTAGTTTGGAGGCTTCTACAGTGCTCTGTCTAGGATATAGAGTAGGCATATACACAGAGAAATCGCTACTGTGTGATATTCAAGACCCACGGTCCATAGTATGTCCACTTTCTTCTTTGTACTTATCAGTCTTCCTATGTTGATGTTATGTCCAGGACTTTTACTTGTAAGAGGGAAGACACCTAGGAGCAGCGGGTCTACTCTCTGTTCATCTAGATTGGAAGGCTTTGATTGACTTTTGACTTTTACCATTTGTGATTATGAACAAATATTTATTGTTGGAAGGGATCACATTTAGGTTTAGCAAGCAGGTCCTGTCCTGCTTTGGGGATCTGTGGTTCCAAGGAAAGTTTAATTTTCACAGACTAAATGACTCATTTCATTCTTCTTTATTTATCTGGTGCTTTGGGGGCTGCCAGTGGTTCTTTATGGTGTTGCCTGAGGATTGGGAAGATCTATCCTCAGGTCAGGTGTCCAGGTGTCCCTTAATGAGGAAATTCTCAGGTTCATGAGGACCAGGAGACCCCTTGTTGTGCCTGGGTCCCTTCAGATGCCCTTTTCTCTCATCACAGCATCTCCAGGTAGGGACATTTCAGAAATAATAGTACGTCCTAGCCAAATGCTTGTTATAGCAGGATTCACCTATTTGTGTGGATCCAAGACATCATTGCATCCATCAGGAGCTCAGATTTTATTTGAAAAAGGCAATGTAAATAATTTTAATATATTTTGCAGCTCAGGTTTTATGAACTGAATGTTGTCCAGCACATTTTGGTTATGAGTATTTTGCTTTTAAAATAAGATAGAGACCTTTAAAAGTGAAAGTGACAAAATCCAGTTGGGGTCTGGTCTGAGTGTCACTAGTGGGTTCTAGTAGACAGGAGTGGGAGAGCCTTGCTGTTGGTGTGTGGCTGGAAAGACAATACCTATCAAACCCCTTTGGAGATTCAAAATGAACCTTACCCCACAACATACTGGAATTAATAATCTGTTTTCATCTGCATTAACCCAGCATCTTTTAAACTGGAGTCCATTTTCACAATGTGTATATATACCCTCTTAACACATTTTGAGAAAACTTGAATTAGACTTCGCTGTTGGAATGCCTAGAGATCTATTTTCTCAAACCTCCCATCTCATAAGATTCTATGAAGGAAAGCATAGAAATATTGTTAGATAACTATTTTTATTTCAGCTCTATTCACTTAAGAGTAGAGATGCCATTCTTTGTATAATAGATAACCATTACTTTAGAGGCTCTTACTTCTTTATCTGCATGTGCTTCTTTTATTTCAATGAATGAGAATCTACTCTGTAAACCTACTGTGTGCAGGGCTAAATGCAAATAAAAGTTTGAGATAGTGAACAGACACAAACTAATTAAGTAGTTATAGCATGTGAGCCTCCTTTATATCTTCAGAAGCATAACTTTTTTGTCAGCTAAATTCTAGGAGTAATTACGGGCTTGCACTTTAACGAAAGGATGACATATCCTTCCTAACTACCAGCTATTGTGTGCAGCTCTGAGTCATTGCTGTGGTGTGTGGAGACACTGACATCTAGGATGATGCTCAGCTCCTCAAGTCCCTGCTCATTTGTACAAAATAGTGGCTGCAGCTTCATATACATACTTAAAAATGTTATAAAGAATGTAGAAAAGCTGCAATATTTTTTCCAACCTCCTGTCAACAGAGTTCTGTGAAGGGCACATAGATGGGAACGACTCTTCATTGTGTTGCTGGCTCTGGCGTCATGCCTCTGTGTGCCTTTGACCTGACCTCTGTCTGAGAAGGTATTTGAATCATTCTGAGTCCGACAGTGACCCACGCTTACCTGGAGGGTTCATGAATTCCAGAACTTGCTCAGGCTGTTTTAATGTATACTGCATTCTGCTTTTGTGCATTTAGTTCCACCAGCCCAGGATGTCCTTCTTTCTATTTACAAATATTTAAGCCATGTCCATTCTTCAAACCTTGCTCAGATATCTCCTCCTTTCTAGCATCCCAAGCTGACTCCAGAGGGCGTGGCATCGTACCCGTCGCTTGAACAACACAGCATCTCAGCCTTATTTATCTGGACCAGTTTCTTTCTACATTGTGATCTGCTTACTTGTGAGCACATCTTCTTCCCCTCCCAGACAGCAAGGCCACCAGTATTCATCACAGGTAAGACAGATGTAAAGCAGCTTAGTGGCACAGCATGCAATGGCGCTGAAGAGCTGTGTGCACTTGCCATGGTGGCGCCTTGGGCAGAGGTGATTGCTTTCCTTGGAGATGTGTCCAGAGAAAGAGCCTGTGACCTGAAATGATGGTCAGGAGTATACCAGACTCACAGTGATGGGAGAAGCATCCTAGGGAGGCAGAGCATGGCGTGTAGGAAACTCTCAGAAGTCAGAGTGTGTGAAATAGAACAGCAAAGGACAACTGGTAATAAATAAGGGTGGAGAATTTGGCAGAAACTAAACCATAAGGAACCTTCTTATGATCCATGTCCAGGTGAATGACAAAAACTCATAAATCAGTCCCAATTCAGGCCACGTATCATTCCTGAATTGGATGATATCGCTGGGAAAAGTAAAGTCTCTGGTCACACAGAGCTCAAATTCTTGTTAGCAAGGACAGCAACTGAAAGTGAGCCATGCAGAGGCACTTCCCGGCAACACAACAGGGCAAGGAGACAGGGAATGAAGGAAGGGAGAGACTGCCTTATTGAGGGTAAGGAGTCAGGAAAAGCCTGTTAGGATTGGAATCTGGATTCTAAGTAAACATGAAGGCAGAGGTCTGTGGGGAGAATATTCAAAGGGTAAAGAACAGGTAGAACAAAGGTGAGAAAAGAAGATGGAGCTTGGCTAGGCGAGCCAGAAACTCCAGGGTGGCTGTGGCAGTAGAGAGGAGCATAGTGAGAAGTGTGGGAAGCTACTGGAATGTGTTAAGCCTGAAAGGACATTCTGTCCTTGAACACCCACTGGCTGTGGATGGAAAATGGGCTGCAGAGGTGGGAGGCAGGGAGGTCGAAGGCCATGTTCAGAGGAGAGGGCAGTAGTGTCTTGGAATAACGCGATGACACGGGTATAGAGAGGAAGCCTCATCGTGTCTCCCCCATTCCACACATACTGTGGAAGTCTCAGCCATACCACCCCTCTCCAGATTGGCTGAGTTCCCCTCTGAACTGGTCTTCTTATTCCTTAGCTGTCTCTTATCTCCAGAGGACCTACAGGAATGCTTCCTTTTAAACTGTTCGTTAGCATATAATATACATGCGGACAAGTGCACGTACAGTAAGCTTACAGCTTGATGAAGTTTTACAAATTGAACACTCCCTATCACCAGTGTTCAGATTAAGAATCGGGGCCTGTCTGGCCATCCTCCAATGACTTTCTGTTCCTTGCCAGCTACTACCCACTCTCAGTATCAAGCACCACCCTGATTTCTACAGGTACAGAAGAGTTTCCGTCTACTTTTCTACTTGTATCAAGGGAATACATTGTGCATTCTTCTGTGTCTGGCTTTTCTCCATCTACCTCTACATTGTGTTCATGTGATTCATGAATATGTTATATGTGAAATACTTTAGGAAACATAATTAGTACCATGGTACTCCCTGCCCTGGTCCTCTCATGGCCTTCAGGATAAAGTCCTGACTGTGAGGCAAGGTGCTCACCTCTCCCGATACCCACCCCATGTCCGTCTGTCTCTGCTTCTCCACCCAGCCCTTCTTCCTGGTGCTGTGCCCAGAATGCACCAAGACACCCCCAACAGTGGAAGTCTGAGGTTGGATTGCAGTGCTCCATTTTTAAGTGTGACATGTCTCAGGACACAGAACTCAGTAAAGGAAGACCCAGTATCCAACCTTGAGTCTATCCCCAGAGGGAGCTGTTTCCCTCCCTGTGCAGTTTGACACTCAGCGCTCTGCAAAGCTTCCCTCCACGGAAGCTATGGTGTGGCCACCCTTTCCTACAGTCACCCTTTCTCTCAGTTGCCCTTTATTTCCACGACTGTACTCTCCCCATTGCAATATTTTCCTGTGGAGTCCCACCCACTGTGATACCTCACCTCCTCACTTCCTCACCCGCCAGCTGTCACAAGATGGTCTGTAGAAATCCTGTCCATTGGCCAAGGCCCTGTTGAGTGAAAGTAGTTTCCTTCATATGGAGTCAGGGAATCTGGAATCAGGGAATTTGGATTTTAGCTCTTTTCAGCCTCTTTCTAACTTTCATGTGAAATACAATCTACTCTTCAGATAGTAGTAACCAGCCCTTGTGGCTGAAGGTTAGATTTGGGATCCAGAGCTCCTGGACCCAAAGACCAGCTTTCCATGTATGTACAGAGAGTGTCTGTGATGATTAAACTAGTTAGATTAAACTAGTTAGATTAAACTAGTTAGATTAAAGTAGTTAGAAGAATGCTGGGCCCTGGCAGTGCTAAGCACATGCCACTTGGCGTTATTGTAATCTGCACTCCCTCCTGGAAGCCTTCTCCAGGCTGCCCTCAGCACTGATCTTTCTCAGGGTTTCCCATAGTACTGTCCTAGAAGCTCACCTGCCAGGATCATGGGCTGCTCCTTCTTTTCAAGTTGGTTGTGGACATGTAATGTCTCTCCTTTGATATTTTATGTCTTGATGTCAGAAAGGGTGTTTTTGTATCTATCCTCTGTGCCTAGCAAACAGGAGATATTTAGTTTAATTTTGTAGCATGGAAGAAGAAAGGAAGAAGGAAAAGAAAAAGAGAGAAGAGGAGAGGAAAAGAGGAAGGGAGGAAGGAAAGAAGGAAGGAAGGAAGGAAGGAAGGAAGGAAGGAAGGAAGGAAGGAAGGGAGAAGGAGAAAGGAAGGAATGGAAAGAAGGAAAGGAAAGGAAAAGAAAGGAAAGGAAAGGGAAGGGAAGGGAAGAAAGGGAAGGGAAGGGAAGGAAACGGAAAGGAATTCCAAACATGACCAGGAGATGGAGCAGTGAGTCCATGATTACGGTGATCAGGGATTTTTGCAAAGGAAGCAGCACCCACAGCAAGACAGCCCTGGAACACTTTGCTGGGGAGAAAGGTTGTCTGGGACACACTAAGACCCTGTTCTAGTCTTCAGCATCAGGCTGGGTAACTGATCCTTGGAATTTATAAGCTCAGCCATTTCTCATGTGACATTTTTTAAAATCAAATGCTCTTTTTAGATGTCAGGGGAAATTCATAAAGAGTGAATGGAAAGTGAGAAACATTTTTGAATGCTGACTCTAAGATGTTCTGTACATTTGTGTAATTTTGTTTCATGGTTTAAGTCGTGGATCAATCCTTAAAATTAATCACTTTGCAAAGCCTGCATCACTATCTCAGTTTCATAGTGAGGAAACTGAGGATTCATGAGGTCAAGATTCTGGTCAAAGCTCATCTCTGACACTCTCTTAATGCTGCCAAGTCCAGAATCAAATGTTGCTCCTTCCAAATTTCAAGCCTGTGTTGATTTTCACTTCTACAAGATGTTAACTACAATCCAGTGTCCCACCTTTCCATGACTGGACATTGTGACCTTGGATGAGTCACCCACCCATACATGGTTATAGTTTTCCATTCCATATAAAGGAGCCCTGTCCCTAGAGGAATGGATGATGGAATCACACATCATCCATTGGCTGCCACATATAAATTTGTCTAAACTTTCTGCAAGCTCTCACTGCAGAGTCTTTATTACATAGAAATGACTAGTTTATGCTCTAAACATTCTCCAGTCTATGTAGAGATGAGGCCTACTTCTTTAATGGATCCGTCAGGTTTACTGCAGCCTGGGTCGTTGCAGGCAGTAGCAGGCTAGGACTTAGAGGACTGTGTCATATTTATCCTGAGTTTGCCAGATGACCCCAGGTAGAGCAGTTATCTCCCCCTATTCTCAATTTGTTGACTTCTGAGATCAGTTAGACTAGAGAGAAGAGTGTTTTTCTTTGGACATACTATGATTTGGAATTTTTTAAAATACGATAGAACAACTTTTCAGTACATCCCATGACAAAGCACCCACGAGTTTTGCAATCTCTTCATTACAGGTCACCTGTAGTGTCCACATATAAATATGCACTTCACAAAAGTAAACTAAGGAATTAAAGCCATGCTCATTTTTCTTTATTTCAGATGTGCAGATATTTCAAGAGAAAGGTCATCATTAACTTGATCTTCTTTGTTTATGAACAGTGATCTTAATCTCTTAATAGCTTCTCTTCTCATAAGAAGCTGAAGAATCACATGGCAGGAGCTACAGCCTCTGGGCACATTTGGGGAAAATTTATGAAAATGATTAGCTATTTTCTCAGGTGGCTTTTGATTTTCAAACAGTAAGCTCTCTGCTTCTGGGTCCTCAGGAAAACTGTAAATAGGCAATAATAATGAAGATACTAGTTAAATACAAGGTTCTAACTTGTGAGATTGGTGAGATATGGACAGCCCCTGGGTGCACAAGCTTTCCCATGTTCTTCTATGTGGGTGTTTAAGTAGGAAATTTGAGTCCTCTATTGGGGGGGGGAGAGAGAGAGAACATAAAGCTTAAGAATTATTTCTGCATTCATTTAAAAATAGCTATCGAGAGTCTACAGGAGACACAGAACATGTCAGGAACTATGATTGTAAAGAACAGGCATGTTTTCCATTCTTAAGGTATTACAGTCTAGAATGGAAAAAAGATCACTGAAAGAGTAATAGCGCACTCCAGAAAGGAAGTCCCATTAGGTCGATGATTCTGAAAGTGCAAGGAGCATGGACAGAGGTTATCGGAGAGTCCTGTGTGGGAGCATGAGCAGTAGGAAGGGTGTAGGTTGGGGAGATATTGAACTGAACTCAGCAGCAGATCACACCACTAATCTGCAGAGTCAGCTAGTCACACTCAGTAACTGTATGTTGGTTCTCCCTCCCTTTTCAGGGCACCTCTTTTCCTCATGAAAGGGTTAGGCAAAGTGATTTGGAAGTCTCCTTCTGACCCTAAACATGGTTCTGACATGTGGCCGTGTTGTGGTTTGGATTAGGAATGCCCCCCCAAGTGCTCATGTGTTGAATGCATGGTTCCCAGTGCAGCAAGGTTCAGAGGGGGGCATGGCTGGAGGAGGTGGGTCACTAGGGGTGTGCCCTTGAGGACCATATATATCTCAGCCACTTCCTGTCTCTTTCTTCTCCCTGGCTGACATGAGGGGAGCAGCTTTCCTCCACCATGCCCTTCCACCCTGTTGTCAGTGCCTTGGAGCCATCCAACCGTCAACCGACTCTCTGAAACAGTGAATCAAAATAAATCTCTGCTCCTTGAGGTTGTTCTTGTCAGGTATTGTGGTCACAATGATGCAAAGCTAACAACAGCTGTGTGTCCTCCAGAGCATAATGCTCTCTTCTGAGGCAGACATTCTTTCAGTCAGTAATGGCAAGCCATGGCTCAGTGTCTACCTGCTGCACAGGATGAAATTGGCTCCTATGAAAAACACGTAGCTCATTTTCTATTCTCAACCTCATGGAATCTTCTCAGAGTCCATTCTGAGTTTTTTGGCTAAAGCAAAACAAAAAAACAAAAAACAAAAATAGCAGCTGTGCTCCTTCCTTCTCCCTCTCACCCTTTGTCTAGAACTGGAGCCTCTCATGCAGTGGTCTAAAAAAAAGATATCAGGGAAATGGATACCAGAGGGGGGAAAAATGACCTGGGGAAATGAGGTGCTCTAAAGAGAATCCCTGGAGATATATTTAGTCTAGAGAAAAATGTGAATATTTCAATGAAACCTAAAAAATGAATATAAACCAGAATATAATCATCCAAGAACATTCAAGACGATGACATGGAGACCACTTGACAAAGATGACTCCAGGAGACAGGGTTATAGAAATGAGCCAGGCACATTGTCTCTGTCCTCAAAGAGCTTACAGTCTGATCAGGAAAACAAACAGACATATAAAAAAGGCAGGTAGGAGCCGGGCATGGTGGCGCACACTTGTAATCCCAGTACTTTGGGAGGCAGAGACTGGAAGATCCGGGTTCGCGGCCAGCCTCATCTCTCTCTCTCTCTCTCTCTCTCTCTCTCTCTCTCTCTCTC
>PVJS01001379.1:53251-99260 GCA_004027185.1 Glis glis | reverse complement strand
GAAAGAAGAGATACAAATGGCCAATAGATACATGAAAAAATGTTCAACATCATTAGCAATCAGGGAGATGCAAATCAAAACTACTCTAAGATTTCATCTGACCCCAATAAGAATGGCAATCATTAAGAAGTCAAACAACAACAAATGTTGGCGAGGATGTGGGGAAACTGGGACTCTTCTACACTGTTGGTGGGATTGCAAACTAGTTCAACCACTATGGAGATCAGTGTGAGGATTCCTCAGAAAACTGTGAATGGACCCACCATATGACCCGGCTATACCACTACTGGGTATCAAACCAAAGGGATTGAAACCAGAAAACTACAGTAATACATGCATACCCATGTTCATAGCAACACAATTCACAGTGGCCAAATCATGGAACCAACCTAGGTGTCCATCAACAGATTAGTGGATTACAAAATTGTGGGAAATACACACAATGGAATTCTACTCAGCAATAAAGAAGAACAAAATAACATCATTTGCAAGAAAGTGGAAGGATCTGGAGAACATTATGTTAAGCGAGATCAGTCAATCACATAAAAAGAAGGGACATATGTTTTCATTAATATGTGTAACCTAAGGAGTAGTAGGGTCACACAAGGGACTCTGGTTGATAATGGAGAACCCTCAGCAGAACAAGGGAAGTGGTACAAGGGAAGGGGGAGGGCAAGAAAGAAGGGAATTAATGGAATTACTATCATAAACAATATGTGCATGTGAAAATATACCAATATCATTCTTGGTACTTCATACGGGTGGGGAGAGGCGGGGGGGCACTAAGAGCTGTGTGCATATATGTTAACATCAAATAGATATTCATTGCAATGTAAGACTCCAATGCACCAATAAAAGCACGTTAAAAAACATACTTTGTTGTTCTTATACTGGGAAAATGGAAGAAGGGACATTGTGTTTATCAAGATGGGGAAGGGTCTCTGGGAAGTTTGAAAGGAGAAGATTGCAAGCTCAATCTTGGTTATGCTAGCTTTGAGATCTGTTTTAAATGTTCAGTAGAGACATCAACAAAGCATTTGAATGTACAAATCTAGAACCAGAGATGAAGAATCAATTTAGTAGCTGCTAATATTTAGATAAAAATTCAAGTTATGAGACTATATATAACCCCACAAAGAGTTACATAACTTTTATTAAAAGTTTATTTTAATGGCTATTATTTGAAATGCCTGCTAAGTAGATCTGGGGGAAATAGAAAGGACACACTAACTTAAAATATCATAGGCCAAAGAATAATAAAGACAGAATTTATAACAGGGCTCATGAAAGAGGTAGACAGATGGGTAGAAGATCGGAGCTGGGGAACACCTAATGACGCACAGCAGTTGTCTTATTTGTGCTTGTACCCTGGTGTGTTTCAGAGTGCCTAAAATGTAGTAGATGCCTGTAATGGCTTGGAAACAGAATGTCCCCTAGAAAAACTCATGTATAGGCAATGCAAACATGCTCAGAGGTGAAATCATTGAATCGTGGTGGTTCTAATCTCAACAGTGGTCAAATCCATTGACGGATTAATAATGTGAATGGATTTATTGGGAGATAATGTAGGCAGGTGGGACATGGCTGGAGGAGGCAGGTCATTGGGGGTGTGGTCTTGGGAACTACATATGTCCACAGTCCCCCCCACCTGCTTCTTGCCTCCATGATGTGAGAGCTGCACCCCTCCACTCACCCTGCCGCTGCCTCCACCTCTGTGTTAGCCAGCCCTATGGACTAAAACCTCTGAAGTTCATTAATGGAATTACTACCATTGACCATGCGTACACATGAGAATATACCAACGTCAATCTCAGTACTCTGTATTGGGGGCAGGGGAGGTGGAGGGGTGCACCAAGTGCTGTGTGCATGTATGTTATGCTCAACTTGAATTTCATTGTGATATGAGACTATAATGCACCGATAAAATCACAAAAAAATGAAATGTGAAAATTGGTAAATAAATAAATAATTAAATAGAACCTCTGAAAGGTGAGCCCCAATAAACATTTCTTCCTCTGAGTTCTTCTTGTTGGGCACTTTGGTTACAGCACTGGAAAGCTGACTTAAACAATACCCATTCGATGTCTAACAATGAATGAATGGATGGGAGAAAAGTTGGTGGGAAGGCAGTGGAGTTTCCTATGGATTGTGCTGGGTCGATTAGGGGTACTATAATCACAGCATTTGGGTGTCTGTGGGTCTTTTTCACACACTGGCTTTTATTTTCTTGGCTATGTATGACCATTCCCTTGGATATGGCTTCTTGACATTCTTACTTCTGGTGTGAATATACCTTGTCTCGGGTAGATCTGACCTTTTTTTGTAATGGGGATTCATAGACAAGTGCTCAGGAATCATTAGGCTGAGAAAGGGAAGGGTTCATAAGCCAGGTAGCCCCTGGGGAAGCCCAGGGGAAAGGTGGTATAGTAAGGTCTTACTTCTACAGTCACCTCCTTCTATTTTGCAGCAGAAATTCTCAGTGAAGAATACCAATGAGCTGAGGCACACTGCTAATTTGCCAGATCAACATAACCTCTAGGGAGAAGAGCAGAAAAAGCATTCCTATTAACTTCAGTATTGGGATAATTTGAATCTCTCTTCTAAGACATCTTGTCTCTCTTTTTTTTTTTTTGGTTAATTACTGAGGAAGTCTTATTTTCTCTTTAAATTAAGCCCTGAGATGCTTTTTTTAATCCAGCTGGGCTGCTTCCAAAGTGTAGTTTTCATGGGAAGGGATTAGGAATCTTTCTTTGGAGAAGAAAAATATATATCTCAAGTGCTGTTGCTTTGCCGCTGATCTCAGGATGACCTACAGGTGGCCAGTCCGTACCTGTGGAGAAATCTTTCCTTGCTTACAGCCCTACTCCCAGGAAAAAGGAAGGATGCTCATCCTGCACTGCTATGGCTGTCCACTGTTCCTCACAAAAGCTACCATCTTTCTTCTCCGACATGAAATGAGCACAGATCAGGAAACTCTTTTAGCTGAGAGAGTTCTTAGGTGCAGGGTTAGCAGGGGAAGATTTTCTTCAGGCCAACAGAGAAGTAAAGTGACTCATGCTTGTTGAGCACAAGCATGGGTGCAGGCTGCTGGCGGAGCACTTTAGCAAGGTTCACCCATTGAACACTACAAACAGGAAGACCGGCACTATTAATATACTCTCACTCCAACAGTAAAAGAGACTGAGGGAGCCTCTGCGGTTCAACAGATAACAGATTGCTAATGTTGGAACAGGATTGGACAATAAGTTCATCATCACGGTAGTTGGTGCATACTGCTTTCTAGTTGGACCTTTCACTTATTTTGTGATTGCAACTGGACTGGAAACCTCTAGAAGTCAGGGATGTTTTCATAGTGCTCCTACTAAGACTTTAACCCTCTGTGCCAAAGCCAAGCCAGGCAACTAAACTGTGAGCCTTTCTTGTACACTAGACCTTGTCCAGGCATTCCATCCTCTGCTCTATGCACAACGTGGCATACGGGTGCTCTGTTTTCGTATGGAAACTCTTACAGTTGTGTAGTTCCTCTCTCTCCTCTAGAGAGAGCGATTCCTTAAGAGCAGGAACCATGGTCTTCTGTCTACCATCTTGCCTCTTCTCCTAGCTGACCTCAGGGTAGTTAGGGTACACTCCACACTACATGTGGAGTGTACATGGTAGTTAGCAAAGTGTACACTCCTCAGCAAGTAAGAGAACACACTGTGTTCTCTTACTTTTCCTGGATTCATGGTATTGACTAGTGTGGGGTTAACAAGAACAAGAGAATGAGGGATGGAGCCCACTGAACAACAGCTGTTTGTTTACGCGTGTTTACATCTCTCCCATAAGATCTCCAAAGAGCAGAGACTGTCTTTCTTCTCTTTGAACACCCCATCCACCAGAATAATACATAGTACAAGCTCTATTTTTTGTTCTTTCTTTCTTTTATTTTTTGTATGAATATATCACAAAATAACCCACTTACATTTTCTTTCTTTGGGCTGTTCAATGTTGATTGTTTTTCCTTTTCTTTTTCTGATATTTTTCCCTCTTCACTGTGATTGATGAAAACCAGTATCCTACTCAAGAAATATTTTAAGAGTATAGTTAAAGCAAGTAATCGAAAATGAATTCAGGACTGATGGTTTTAATTGAGACACATTTCGTGAACAGCAAATAAAATTTCCTTAGCAATTTAAATATTTTTCTCCTATTATCATAAATTGTGACATTTCTTAGTAGACATGCACATAGGCAATTTGTGCTCATATGAATGCAAAGTTTGTCTTTATAATCATAATTATGTATTACTGGGTCATAGTGATTGATGAAGTGCATAGAAAGGACCAGAAACAATGCCTTTTCGTAGTAGAGAATAGAGCCGCTCAACTTTTCTTACAGAAAAGTCCTGATGAATGATTTGAATAGAATTTTACCAATAAACGAAGCCGAGATTCTAGCTTGAGGCTTACTTTAAAACTCAATACACTACAATAGGCACTCATTGTATACCCTTTATGTGCACAATAGGTACTGAAGATACAAAGTCAATGAAACACACTAGTGAATACAGCCCTCAGGATTCTTAGACCTTGGACTTTTTAAGACCATTTATCGATGGAACCACATAATAGAAAACTGTCTGAACACAGATCTTTTGGAAACACAATCAGGGCAGAGGTATTCTCTCAGTCCATTTGGTCTGCTCTAACAAAATACCATAAACAACAGAAACTTATTTCTTACAGTTCTGGAAGTTGGAAGTCCAAGATCAAGGTGACAGCAGATTCCGTGCCTGGTGAGGGCCCACTTCCTGGTTCATAGATGCTACCTCCTCATGTGGTGGCAGGGATGAGATGTTTCTCAGTTCTCTTTGATAGGGGCACTAATACCATCACGTTGATGATTCGGATTTCAAAATATGAATTGGGCATAAACATTCAGGCCATAGCCAGTGTTTATATGCAAATAAAAGAACCACTCCGATTTCCTTCTGATATCCAACTTTGAAGGAGTTGGGAGATAATCCTCCAGGGGTATGGGTTTTTCAAGTGCTCTAAAGAAACACTGCAAAAAAAAATTGACCTTTATTGTGAATGTACTGTTAGAAAGACAAGCAGCTCACAATGCTAGTGATAAGGATCACTGTTCCTCGGCTCCTCCGCCAGAGGTTTAATTCAGGAGGTCTAGGAAGGTGGTCTAGGAACCTGCATTATACTATGGGTAGCCTGAGGACTACACTATCCAAAGCATTTTGGCAGATATTTTCAAATGCCTTGGCAGAGACCCCAGAGGAGATGAGAGGGGTAGATATGAGGCAAAGGCCTGTTATTATAGGGCTCTGGAAAGTATGACTAGGAACGACAAAATGTATTTTTTTAAATGACAAAATGTATTTTTTTAATGACAAATGAGATGGATTTTTGGTCTCATACTCCTGTATCTGGCAATATGGGGAACTGTGTACCCTGGGAACCCTCATTATGCAAAATGCCTGTATATATTAGGCAACATAGCACTAATCCCCACCCATTAGTCTCTCATTTGGACTATCAGTGTCTCCTCTTCCTGTGTCAGAGCAATGCAGCCTTCAATCTACTACTGTCCGCAAGCTGTTCTTTTTTTTTATTTTTTTATGTTCATTTATTGGTGCATTGTAATTATACATTTTGATATATGTCAGGGTATCAACATCATACATGCACACATTGCACATTTAGCCCTCCCTTCAATCCCACCCTATTCCCTCCCCCTTCCCTTTCTTTCATGCTCCGGATAGTGATTGAGTTTTATAGGTTTGAGTATGTACATCATGTAGGCATCTACCCCAAAGAACTAAAAAACAACTACCAGACTAATGCATGTGTATCTATGTTTATAGCTGCACAATTCACAATTGCCAAACTTTGGAACCAGCCAAGGTATCCATCAACAGATGAATGGATCACAAGACTATGGGATATGTACACAATGGAATTTTACGCAGCCACAAAGAAGAACAAAATCACATCATTTGCAGGGAAATGGAGAGAACTAGAGAACATTATGCTCAGTGATATTAGTAAGTCACTAAGAGTAAAAAATCGGATGTTCCCCCTAATCTGTGGGAGCTAGATAGAATGGGACTTAGAAGGGAAGAAGAAGAAATCTTTAGATGGACAAAGAAGACACACTATAGCTGTTCTTATTTAGATACTTTAGAGAAGCTTGAGTGACCTATCTGAGGCCTCTTTGCCTTACTTGAATCATTTACTGACTGGCTTTATTCCAGCTGATGTCTTTCTTATGATGGTCTCCCATACCCTTACACTGAATCTACTTTGGCTTCTTTCTGGCTTAGAGCAAAAAACGTTAGTAAGAGTAGAGTTGTTCCAAGGACTGGATCTTGATTCCAGATTCCTTCAGCTCTGTTATTTACTTTTCACACTGATTCAACCCTCCTCCCCCTCCCCCACACTATTCCTTTAACCCATTAACCCATTAGGTCCTGAGTTTTCAATTCTGCAAGCATTTCGGTGAAATTGACACAAGGTGTATTAAAATAAGTTGGAAACCATAATCTAGAGCTTACTATATAATTTATTATTATTAATAGTACTACTGGTATCATTAATAATACTAATATTATCATGAATCATTCACCTATGACTTTTCTCAAAAGAAAAGAACTCTAGAAATTGCAAATATTTATTCCAAAGTTACCATATGTGGTATATTTGTTGCTCAATTTAAGTTTTTATGGGTACTCCATACATGGGACTGAGGTCATAATGGGTTAAGACTTTATTTCAAAACCTAGCCAGTCTTCAATCTTTCCACTCAGGTTTGATGCAGTTACATCCCTCGTTTCAGTCTTTGAAGGCTTTACCCTCTCAGAATTCAGACCAAGAGGGTTTTCAAACGTATATGTGTGTCATTCAGATAACAACAACATTAATGCGAACATTTACTGAACCCCTAGAAAGGAATCCAGAATATGCTACTGTAAAATATGCCATTTGGGCAAAAGGGTTATTTCAAGCTGATGATGATTGAGAACCAGCAAACCAGGAAGAGGTCTGTGCCCTCCCCTTTCCTGCCTTAAAGCGGGGCATAAATTTCCCTTTGTGAAGGTGGCATAAATTATTTGCTTCTCCTATACCAGAATGAGGAGAGCAACTCTTATCACCACAAACAGAGAACCAGCAAGGATGAGTTAGTATTGCATTTGCATGAACAAACATTGCCAAACTGACCCTTGTTATCCTTTAGTTTCCTCCAGCTACTTCCTATTCACATTCCCACAATTTAATGTCCCTAGAAGCTCAAACCCTCTATCCTTTTTGTCACTACTCCACAATTTATGACCCTTTGTTAAAATGGTATATGAGCCCCTGTCTAACCTTCTTTAGGTTTTCACTTGTTTTCTGCACAGCCCCCATTTTTGTAAAAATATTAACATCAATAAATACTGTGTGACTTTTCTCCTGTTAATTTATTTTTTGCCAGGTGAATTCACAGTTCCCAACTATGGAAACTAAGGGGGAGAGAAAATGTCTTTCCTCTCTTACAGGTATTATGTGTCAGGCATTGCGCTCAATACGAACTAGACATTATCTCATTCATTCCTCAGAAAGCCATGTAAGTAAGGTAGTTCTGCTATTAACCCCACATTACAAACAAGGACTTTGAGACTTAGAGTTTAACTGCTTTGCCTAAGGTCAAAGGGATAGTAAACTGAAGGAAATGTTTCTAAAAGAGCAATCTTAGGCATTGGGACACAAGGGGGTTATTTAGAGGCGTGTGTGTGTATGTGTGTGTGTGGGGGAGAGTGACTTCTAAGTATTGGTGAAATTTTAATGGATTGCATATTCATTAATTAAATGTTAGTTAGTGACCCAGGGAATCAGGAAGACAGAAGGCACATTCAGTATATTATTTAGGGAAGTGTTAGTTGGGATAATAAATCAACCCCCCAAATACATACTGGCTTAGAACCCATCTAAGTTTATTTCTTGCTCATGTTCCTGGTCTGAATATTTCATTGGGGAGCTTGGGTCCAGTCATTCAGGGACCCAGGTGGAGTGAGGCTCTGCCATCTTCAGCTCTCAGAGTGGCCTTGGTCATCTCTCTCTAGTTATTGGAAGAGGAAAGGACGGGGGACATCACAATGTGAAACCCGAATGGTCCGACTCGGGAACTGGTACCCTTTATTTCCAGTCATATTCCAATGCTGGAGCTCAGTCATGTTGCCACACCTAACTTTGAAAGAAGCTGGGAGATATTGCCTAGCTGAGTGTCCAAAAGGTAGGATAGAACATGAGGTTTTTGTGAAGCTAGCAATCTCTGTCTCAATCCATCTGTCTGCTCCTCAAATATCTGTTCATAGCCATATTCTCATGTAGAACATACTGACTGGCTTCCATAATGGAGACCATTTAGGATCTATCCAGCTATTGCATCCAGATGGAAACACAGCTTTCCGGGTAATGTGTAGTCTACTCTGTCAGGTCCAAATGAAGTTCTATACAGTTTGACAAGCTAAATGACAACTTGTCCTCTTCCTACCCTGTCTACCCCCAACCAACACTCACTCCCAGTGCTGAAGTAGGGATAAGATACCATGACAAAAATGTCTCCTTTGAAAAGGAAAGATTTTGACGCACACAGTAGTGACACATCCGCAGCAATGATGAAATCTTTCTAGGCAGGCCCTGTGAGACTGCTCTGTTCTGGCGTGGGACAAATTTCCCTGATTCAGTTCTTTTTCTTCTGTGAAAGTTCATGATACCCAGATGAAATCCTTCTGTCAGACCCAGATAAAACTGGAGCAGGGAAGTAATAAAGCGGGAGGGCTCATGCCTGCCTGTCTGAGATAAGAATTTTCTCCAGAACTTTCTAAAGTCTCAAAAGAGATGTCTTCTTGTTCTACCCAGTGCTTCTCATGCCTCTCACATATGTACATATGTGTGGAACAAACTTTATCTTCAACATCATTTAAGACTGCAACAATTGGGCCAAGAATACTTGGCTTGACAGAACCCTTGTTGAGCAACATCATCTCCACCAATGAGCTGTTGCCAACCCGTGCCTTGTGTCTCCAAGACCAATGAACTTTGTATCCAACCAGCTTACATAAATTTCTATTTTCCCCTTCAAAACCTTCCCCCTGCCTAATCCTCCTTGAATATACCCATAGTTTACTCTGGTGCATATATTCCTATTGCAATAATCTGCCATTCCCAAAAAAAAATCATGATTCTTTGGAGAATGTCTCTCTGATGGCGATGTAGGTTGACACTCCTCTCTAGTCTAGAAAGAACCGCCCACCACTTCTCATGTTCTATTGGGGATACTCAGTCACGTGACCATGCACAACTACAAAGGAGGCTGGGAAATAAAGTCTTGCTGTGTCTCCCCAAGCCAAAGCCTATGGAAAAGTGCTCAAGCCTAGTAACTTTCCACTCTGCTAGAACCTGAGTTTGACTGTCCTTTAGCTACAGGAGAACATCCTGTTCCTGTGGCAGAACTCTCCCCTTCTTTGCCCATCCCCCAGTCTGTATTGATGATACCTACTTGCTGGTCTCAGCCTGTGAAACTGCATGATGGCTCTGAGCTTGCACACCCCCAAGCACCCAAAGCTCCCATATAATCCACTCCATCCAGAAGGGAGTGGAGCAGCTGCTAAAATGCAGCACCTTGCAGATAGAGACTGAAATGTGTTTTAGTCTTCAAATAAAGTGATTTTTACTCCCAGAGAAGAACCTAGATTTTGGAGAACATTTAACAACATCGACCACAATCAAGAAAGACAGGCTATTCTCAGCGTCCTGGGATAGGATTCAAGATTTCAAAGTTTTTTTTTTTATCTCTTTAGTGCTTCAGTGTTTCGTTTTTCTGTGTAGGGTGAGGAGGTGTATCTCCACAAAAGGATCCTCACCTATACCCAGGTATTCCTCCCTCTATCCCTCTGCAGTATTGCCTACAACCACAGCTTGGGGGACTTAATAACTATCAACCTGCTCTCTTGGGAAAAGAATTATAAACTTGACATTTGTGTTCATGAGGTTTTAAATACCAAATGCTACCTGTTAGAAACTCCAGGGTCAGTTGGCATCGTCTCTGTCTGGTTAACTTCCCTGGGCACTGTGGCAGCATATTTAGGTCTTAACATCCTATGCTCCTTTCCACTGCCCCATGCCAGCAAGAGATAAATCAAACTGTCAAGGCTTGATCCTGCAGGCACATCTCATTAGCATATGCGTCATTCTCAATAAGAATTTAATTGAAGACAATAAATGTTTCGCCACTGAGTTGTGGCCGATTGCACACTTGGGGCTCCTGTGAGGTATCTGAGGAGAAGTTATATGGACAAGAGATGGGTTGTGGTTACTAGTCTGAGAGATCTGTTGTCACTTCACAGTGATGTGCCAGATTCCAATGCTAAGAAAGAATATCAAATCCAAAGCCAGATTTGGGTAAATTGTTTAGGTTCTTTGGTCGTAAGAATAACTTTTCGGTAACAAAAAAAAAAACGAATTTCCAGCCTTCAAAAAAGGCTGGCTTTAATCACCAAGGAAAGAAGGTTGGAAAGGCAGATCTTGGGTATGCATGCATTCATGTATGTTCTGTGGGCATAAGCGGGTCACACAACCAAGCCCAAGATCAGTGAGCTAGACAGAGGGAGCCAAGATTTTGCTAGTGGTTTATGAAAAGTTTCTTGATCCATGTATTCTAGGTCTGGGCAAAATGACAAAATATCTTAGTCGCTGGTCAGAGTGTGTGCCACATCACTGTTAGCTTGCTCCAGCTGTAATTGGTAGTGATGGAGTGTTTTGTAAAACTAGTGAGTTATATGGGCGTAGGTTCATTGCCCTACTTCCTCCCTCAGACAGTGAGTTTCTGAGTCAGAGGCTCTGCCCTGTGCAATGGTATCACAATGCATGAGATCCTCTAAAATCCATGAATAGAGCCCCTGGCAGAGGTAGATAGCTCCCATTCTTTATGGTTTCAGATACTTATGGTCAACCATGTTTCAAAAATGTTAAATGGAAAACTCTGGAAATAATTCACAAGTTTTAAGTTGCACTCCATTCTTAGGAGTTCGATGAAATCTTACACCATCCCACTCCATCCTGCCCAGGATATGAATCATCCCTCTGTCTAGCATATGCAGCCCACTCCGCAGTCACTTAGTACCTGTCTCTGCTATCAGACTTGCTGCCACAGTGCTGTGTTCCAATAACCCTTATCGTACTCCATAATGGCCCCAACACAGACCAGGAGTGATGCTGGCAATTTGGTTAATGCCAAAGAGAGTCTGTAAAGTGCTCCCTTTAAGTAAAAAGGTCAAAGTTTTCAATGTAAGAAGGAAAGAAAAAATATCTTATGCTGAGGTTGCTAAGATCTACAGTAAGAATGATTCTGCTATCTGAAATTGTGAGGGAAAAAGAAATTCCTGGTAGGTTTGTTGTTGCACCTCAAACTGCACAAGTTATAGCCACAGTGCCGAGTTGAGGTAGAAAAGGCATTAAATATGTGTATGTATGTATAGAAAGAAATGTTGTATATAGAGGGTATGGAAATATCTGTGGTTTTGGGCACCCATGGTGGGGCTTGGAACATACCCTCTAGATAAGGGGGTAGAGACTGCTATATTGAAGGCAGGAAATGTAAATCCATATTCAAAGTCGTAATTCAATGAAGACACATCCCTTTCCACCCCAATCCCATGGTGGCAGGGGTCCAATGTACCCAACTGGTGTCCAGTGGCTACCATGAAGAATGTCACTCAATTAGAGGGCACAGTGTTGCCCTGTGCTCCCTGCTCACCAGAGGCTGCTTCCAAATATGTCCTGCCCATGTCTGACCATCAAACCTAGCCATATGATCACTTTGGTCACATATCTACTGAGCAAGGTTTTGGCAAGGTGGCAGAGAGAGAGAGAGAGAGAGAGAGAGAGAAAGAGAGAGAATGAATCTACAAGCCAAGCTATCTTATCTTCATGTTTGATGAGAGCCATTCTAGTTACCATTTAAGAAAAATTCCCAAGGGACCAATATCCTCACACTCTGTGACTGTAGAGAGGTCCATTCAAGTGCTTCTTTTCCCAGAGCAACTTGTTATTGATTGTTTTCATTCTGATTCCTGCCCCACCCCCAAGTCCCTGAACATCCTGCAAAACCATTCGCTATGGTCTCTCAATGAGTGCAGCTCACATTGCGGGCGTCTCTGCTTGGAGGTGCAGTGAACAAGCCTGGGAGTCCCCCCTCCCTGCTGCCCTTGAGGTCACTCTCCTGCAGGGCTATAGAGTTGCAGCTATCCACTTTTGAATGTGCCAGCATAACATGCAGAGCCATCTGAAAACGAGGTCCCTGTTTTCCCATCCTCAGTCACCTGGCCCCTAGGAACATGGTGTGGGTGGAGGGAAAGGCATCTGTACAGGGGAGGAGGTGCACAGACGTTGGAGCCACTTGTTAGGGCAACTTAAGTCTTGCTAGAGCCCAGTGTTCCAAATACCAGCTCCATTTGATGAAGGACAGTGGCTGCCCACACCCAGCTATGCAGCTCTGTGACTTAGAAAACATCTGGCCCCTAACATGCATCTTGGGTCATAAAGGAGCTACCATAGCTCACTAGCAAGACAGGAGCATTTCTTTCTTTTTTCTTTTTTGTGGTGCTGGGAATTGAACCCAGGGACATTCTACCTCTGAGCTACCCCTCTAGCCCTATTTTTAAAATTTTTGAAACAGGGCCTCACTAGGTTGCTAAGGATGGCCTCAAAACTACGATCCTCCTGTCTCAGCCTCCCAACTACTGGGATTACAGGCATGTGCCGCCATACCCAATTCAGGAGCTTTTTTATTTAAGGTAAGGAATTGCCAGAAGAAGAAGACAAATTTGCTCCAAAATTCTGAGGGACCATCCACATATGGTATCCTCTCAGGACCTCCTAAAGTTCACACTGGATCTGCAGGAAGGTACAATCACTGCACAGAGCATCACGCCCAACAGGCTGGCTATGCTGTAGAGCCTTCTCTAACTATGCATACACTCAAATCTGGCAGCCTGATAGGTAGCTTAGGAAGCAGATGGAATGGTATGGTCAAATATGTTGCCCAGAATCTATTTCCATACATACTTCTCAGGTTACATCAGGTTACACTCAATACAAGCCAGTTAGATTTGGCAATTATTTTGATGTGTGTGGACCTCCTTGGAGAACAGATTTTATATGTATCTCCCTAGCTGTGGTCCACAGTAAATGTATAGCTGTTCTGGGACTCTAATCACAGATGTGGAAGCATTGCCAGGTGGGGGGTGGGTCTGGGTAGAATCAGCCTCCCATGCAAGGTACCTTCCTCAAGTATGGTTATTATGTGATCTTCAAAGAAGCGGATGCTCACCTACTCAGCCTGGGGAGGAAGGCTACTTCCAGCAAGAGAGTTTGTTAGAAGAGTCAAAGGTTATGGGATTCAAGGTCCTCGGCATCCTAGGAGCCTCATCTAATGACCTCATTTCAATCTCAGGGACTAGTCCTTTCCTGAACAACGTTCTAACATTACAAAAGAGACCTGGTAAGGCTATGATTTCAATTTGTATTATTATAATGTAACCAGAACTCGATATTGACTTAGTTCTCTTAAGTCTTGACTGGCGGGGAGAAATAGGGTCTTTCTTGAGGACTGTCATGGAAGCTCTCTCTTTTCCAAACGAGTCTTGGGATGAGAACCGAAAGCATTGACCTTATCATTTCCTTTCCTCCAAATCTCCACTGTAATGACAAATCATCATTAAACCTCACAGTCTTGACCTCTTCGTTTCCGTCAGAACATTCTATGGCGCAGCCACTCCATCTTCCCAAACTTGGCTAGAATTCCCTAGGCACTTGATTCCGGCCAGCTACACTTGAGAACTTAATGGGTTGCCACCACAGGTCATGGAAGGTGACCATCCCGTTTTCTTTTGATGATAAGGTCATTGCTTCTCTCTGGTTAGATGTGAGGAATACTCTTCTGGTACCCAAGACTGTGTCCATCAGCATCTGGACAGGGAAACAGAAGCCACTCTTTCTACTGAGGCTTAGAGACTTTCATGTAAGGAAATGATGGCTCATGCACTGTTGGAAGAACTATGCAAGCGAAGGTCAGGGAAGCTGCCATCAGCGATCTCAGGCTGGCACACCAGAGTGCAATTCATAAACACTCCCCAGGACACTGCAGTAATTCTCCAAATGTCTGGCAAGCTCCCAGCAACTCTCCCCATTGAGGCAATGGAGCAGGTGGATCTTGAGAGCGTGCTGGGAATCACACATCTGCTCACAGCTCTGCGCCTAGCTGCCTCTAGAAACTGACGACTCTTCTTTCTTTTTCACCTTCAGAATCTCCGGAGTGCCTCTGATTGGCAGACTCTTACCCAGAGCTGCAAGGGGGTGAGGATTCTGGGGAAATGGGAAACATGGCTTCTCTTCTGTCGTGTCAAGGAGACCTTGTTCTGCAGCACTGGGAAGGCACGTTGACTGCAGACGGAACCATGCAAGGCTGTCTCTTTGCTTTAGCTATGCAAGGGTGTTTGAATGCTCCTTCCAAAACTCATGTTCGAGTGTGCCATGGTGACAGTACTGGGAGGTGGGATTTTTAAGAGGTGATTAGGTCATGCAGGCTTGACCCTCAGGAACAGATTGATGCCATCGTTCTGGTATGATGGAAGTGGCTTTGCTGGAAAAGTGAATTCTCTCTCACTGAGCCCCCTACCGTACATGCTCTCTCACTCTGCGATGCCCTCCACCATGTTATGATGCAGAAAGGAGACCTTTGCAGATGCGGCCCCTTGATATTGGACTCCCCAGCCCCCAGGACTGTGAGAAATTAACTTTGTTTCTTTATAAATTACCCATTCTGTGGTATCCTGTTATAGCAGCAAAAAGCAGGATAATCTTGGCTTCCAATTTGGGTAAATTTGCAGAAAAATACAGTGATTTAGGCGAGGGTGATTCGCTTGAAGCAGAACAAGCAAGGGCTCCAAGGCAAGTGGTAAGTTGTTCAATAGCCACATTTTCCCCATTACAGGTGCATGTTTTTTGGCAAGTGTCACTTGGCCCCCTCCTGTCCATGTGGTAGCCATCTTCCCCCTTCTTGTTTGGACAAAGTGAGTTCTGGAGCCTCAGACTTAAGATCTACTACCTTCCCTCTTTGTCCTCTTAGAACTCTGCCCCAAAGTCCCCTGCAAGGAATTTGCTCTAGCTCACTGGAGCCTGGGTGGCCCCATGGAGGAGAAATGAGGGGACCCAGCCCACAGCCAGCACCACCCATCAGATGTGTGAGTGAGACCATCTTTATCCATCCAGTCAAGTGACTCTCTAGCTGAACGTAGCCCAGTAGTGTGCCCAAGAGAACTGAGCAGAGGAACCGCCCAGTCAACCCTCAGAAGGGGGAGGAATCATTCACTGCTCCTGATTTTAGCCACAACCATTTGCAATGCAGCAATATATAACTGATACACCAGCAGTGTCAAATAGAGTGGAAAAGCTCAGAGTGAAAAGCTGCGAAGAAGAGAAAACAAATGGCAATTGTGCTATTTACGATGTGTTTCCATTTTCTTGCTTTATTTTGTGTAGGAGTGTTTGTGCAGATTCTGGAAAAAAATCATTGAGACATATTTAACTCCTTCCTTGGGGTGATAAACTGTATGCATCTTGACTGCAGGGGTAGGACTTCTATGTGGAAATAAGGGACAGGAGTAAAAACAATTGTCCCAAAACATATTGACCTGTGTTTTCCGATGTTATAAAAGAGGATTCTTGCAGAGTTTTGTTTAGGGAGCAGTGAAAACAAATCATCACCATGAATATTTGGCTCTGTTTTACTTTTAAAAGTTAAGTAGATGGAACTTTCCAGAAGAAGCAACCACCTGCAATGTTTAGCATCCATCAATGCTCTCTTCTATTAATTATTTAGATATATTAGACTGGGGAGATCAAAATATAATAATAATAATGCCACCAACAATTCATATTCACTAGGTGTCAGGCTGTGTTAAATAATTTACGTGCACTGCCTAAATTAGTAATGGCAATATTTCAATGAGTAGGTACTGGTATTATCTCTATTATACACATGAGGAGCAACCTCAGAGAGAATCAGTAATGTATACAGGGTCACATTGCTAGTTGACAGACAGAGATTGACAGACAGAGATCCTCAGTAAGGGCTGTGCTGCTGTTCTGAGCCTGCAATGGTATAGTAAATTATGATGGGAGGGTCTGGTGCAGGAGGCCTGTTCACCTCATGGTAGCTGAGAATCGAAAACAGAGACTGGAAGGGGCTGAGACCCAGTATCTCCTTTTAAGGACATGCTCCCAAGGACCCTACTTCCTCCACGTAAGCCCCGCCTCCCAAAGGTCCCACAACTTCCCTAGTGCCACAGGCTGGTGAACAAGCCTTTAATACAGGGGCCTTTGGGGGGAAAGTCAAGATTCAAGCTAAGGCAGGTCCCTAAAATATTTGGACTTAAAAAAAATGAATAAACACACTTCATCAGAGGGGGGGCATGAGGCAGGGCAGAGGACCTGAGAATAGGAGGGATTAAAAACGTCCATCTGTATCCCCTTCTGTGCATGTGGGGGGAGGTGAGCAGGGAGGTGAGAGACCAGTGGGTGCGAGGAGATCAGGGCCCCACAAGGCCACTAGACAACAACTCAAATTAAGGATTCAAATTGGTCAAAAGACATTGGTCCCCCAAGACCCAATTCTGACCAATCATAAAAGAGCAGATAGGGAACCTCAATAAGGTTTAAAAGCCCACCTTCCAAGAGCTTTGGTGGTTACTTGCTTTTGGGAATGTCCTCCTCATCGTGTGTGTGGGGGGGCTGTTTATGTCTTCTACCTTTACTTGACTTAAAATAAACTTTCATATTTCTATAAAATACGAATAAATAAGAAGCAAGCTATGGATTTCCTTCTCTGATCTCTTACATCATTCATAAAAGTCCATGGTCTTTCCACTAGTTCACAAGGCCTCCCAAATAATTTCCGAACTCACTTTTTGTGATCACATTTATTGATCCTTTAAGAATGTGTGATATGAAGTATTAGAACTAGATAAAACACCCATTTTTCCACTTTCCAGGGATAATCACTATTGCTTTAATTATCTTGCCATTTTAAAGATTTTAAGTCATATAAATATATTTATGAGTTTCTCTCTGATGACTAGTGATGTTGACCATTTCTTCAAATACTTGTTGGCTATTTGTATGTCTTCTTTTGAGAAATGTCTATTTCAATTACAGGGGTGCCACTGCACACCCCTGTAATTCCAGTACTTGGGAGACTGAGACTAGAGGAACAACCTAGCAAGACCCTGTTTCAAAATGAAAAATAAAAATGGGCTGGGGCTATAGATCAGTGGTAGAATGCCCCTGGGTTCAAGTCCCAGTACCATACAAAAAAAGTTAGATTATTATTATTGTTGTTTTACATTGAATTGTTCACGTGATTTGTATTTTCTGAATATTTACCCTTTTTTTTTTTTGCGGAACTGGGGATTGAACCCAGGGGTGTTCTACCTCTGTGCTACACCCCCGGCCCTATTTTTTATACTTTATTTTGAAACCGGGTCTCACGAAGTTGTGGAGGGCCTCACTAAGTAGAGAGAGAGAGACAGGGAGAGAGAGAGAGAGAGAGAGAGAGAGAGCTAAGGCTGGCCTCGAACCCGGATCCTCCAGTCTCCGCCTCCGAAAGTACTAGGATTACAAGCATGCGCCACCACGCCCGGCTAATATTTACCCTTTGATGGACATATAGCTTGCAAATATTCTCTCCCCTTCCACAGGTTGTTTCTTTACTCTATCAATTATTTCTTTTGCTGGACAGAAGCTTTTAAGTTTGTTGCAACCCTATCTAGTTTTGTTTTTGTTTCCTGTGACTTGGGGATCTTATCTAAAACATCCTTGTTCATTTTAATGTCTCGAAACATTTCCCCCATGTTTTCTTCTAGTAATTTCATACTTCCAGGTCTTAATTTAAGTCTTTAATCCACTTTAAGTTGATTTTTATATATGATGAGAAAAAGTAGTCTAGCTTCATTCTTTGACATAGGTAATCAATTTTCCCAGCGCTGTTTATTGTAGAGACTGATTTTTCCCCCATGCATGTTCTTAGCATCTTTGTTGAAGATCAGCTGGCTGCCGATGCATAGGTTAATTTCCAGGTTCTCCATTCTGCTCCATTGGTGAAATTTAATTTAAAATCTTCTAGTAAGCATGTCAAAACATGCAAAAGGAAATGGTGGGATTCATCTTAATAATATATTTTTATTTAAACAAATATATGTGAAGGATCAGTGCAAACTATAACTAATGTAACAAAATTGTTAAGATAGTTTACATTCACTTTTCCAATGTTTTGCAAATTCAGTGTGCATATCACACTTCACACCTCATTTCTTGGCTAGGCATATTTCGACTGCTCCATATACACATGGGGCTCAAGGCTACTTACTGTGTTTCACTGTGCACACCTGGGACATAAGACTGATATTAGATTAGTGTTTAACTATGGCACTTTTCTCTACAGTGGGATGGGAAAGAGTGGTAAGTTGGGGGCCATCTTAGCCCACGCAATGAGGTCACCATTTCAGACTGGCTTAACCATGTACACAGTACAAGCTAAGTGAAAATTGTCTGCACGCAGACAAGCTTCTTTGCACTGGATGGGACCAAAAGGTGGACTTTGGTGACCTCCTATTCTCCCTGAAATGTTCACCTTGCCACTCCCTAGACTTAGCTTGTGACTGACACACCCTAAACCTATCTCGTGACTGCCTTTTTCTAAAAACTTAGCCTGTAACCCTAAACTTAACCCTTGACTTCTTTGTCACTTGCTTTGTTTAAACCCTCAATAAAAAAGGATGCTGGCAGCCAGGCGTGGTGGTGCACACTTGTGATCCCAGTACTTGGGAGGCTGAGACGGGAGGATCGCAGGTTTGTGGCCAGTCTCAGCAACTTAGTGAGGCCCTCTGCAACTTAGTGAGACCCTGTTTCAAAATAAAGAATAAATAAAAATAGGGCTGGGGGTGTAGCTCGGAGCTAGAATGCCCCAGGGTTCAATCCCCAGTACTGAAAAAATAATAGGATGTTGGCTGCTGGAGGTCAGGAGAATTGCCTGGCTCCTCCTCAGCTGACCCCGATATTAAAAAATAATTTTGGACCCAAATTCATGTGAGGGACTTCCACAAGCAGCAACAACCACACAGTGGTGCATTTTATACTTAATGATATAAAATACCACTTAATGATATAAAATACCATTAAGTATAAAATGATACTTTATTTTATAAAGTGTAAAGTGTAAAATACCTTACACTAGATGGAATATGGTGAATATCATAGGTTGTTTGGTTATTTGTTTATATATTTATGTGCTGTGGATCAAACCGAGAGCCTTGTACATGCTAGGCAAGAATCTACCATTGAGCTACATTCCTAGCCCTGGTAGGGTTTTTTTTAAAGGATTTCTCTTTTTGTTAAATCAATACCTGATAGTTGTATATATTTGCAGAGTAGTGTGACATTCCAGTACATGTATACAATGTCTAGTGATCAAATTGAAGCCAAGCAGTAAGGATATATTTCTCTCCCTTAGCATGCCCAACACCATACTTAACTTCACCAGCCCTTCCTTGTCTTTCTTCTCTGGGCAGCTAGCTACCCTCTCTGGCCTATCCATTGTGTAATATGTCAGGAACTGCACATAGAAAACTAATTCGTAACCAGAATAGCCGGAGGAAATAATGATCTTTGACAAAAACAGATTTTCTTGAGATTTGCTGAATTGAAAAACATCTCCTGTCTAGAAGATTGCGATCAGATTTGTTGAGTCATCTGGCCACAAACTCCCGCCGGTGAGAAGTTGCCACCAGTCTGTGATCAGCCTTCACTTGTTCTCATCCAAACCTTTCCTACACCAGTTTCCCAGAAGGATGGCCCTTCAGGACAACACTGCCTTCTTCTGTTCAGCCAACTCACTACTGAGTAACGTTTTCTCTCTACTACCCTCTTCCCTCTCAACTGATGCGCTTCCATCCAGCAGTGGGCAGGCCCAGCCTTTGCACCGTAACAAAATCAGGAGAATAGATAGCACTTCCAGCTCTTTAGATATTTATGATCATTTGATGGTGGCATCCTTCAAACCCCTCTCTTCCAGTTACTTTAAGATAATTAATAAATTGATGCGAACTGCATTCACCGTACTGTGCTGTATTACACTCGATCCTATTCCACCTATCTAACTGTACTTTGGTATCCCCTCCCCTATCTTTCCTAGCCTCTCGTGACCACTATTTTAATCTCCACTTCTCTGAGATGAACTACTTTAGCATCTACATATGAGCAAAAGCATGCAGCGTTTGTCTTTCTGTGCCTGTTTATTTCACTTAATAGAATGTCTTTCAAAAATAGGGAATGCTTCACGAATTTGCATGTCATCTTTGTTCAGGGGTCATGCTAATCTTCTCTGTGTCCTTCCCATTTCAGTATATGTGCTGCTGAAACTGAAGTGCCAAGTTCGTGATCCCTCCAAAGACCACCAGGGAGCCGATTCCGATGCAAAACACACGAGGGTCCTTTATTCAAGCTCGAGCTTGGGCTCCTGACATGCACCAACGCAGTGGTCACAGGGAGAAGCCCCTTGCTCTACGAGAACAAAGCTTTTATCCTCCAAGGAGGTAGCCCACCCCACCTTTACATTGATAGGGTAGTTTAAAACAAAAGCTTGTTGGCGTTCCCTGGTTGGTTTAACTTTCGCGCCTTAGGTAGGGGTCATCCTTAGGGAAACCTTAACCTTGTATGGTGACCTCTTTCAGGATGGGCGGAGGGGCCTGCTGACTCTGGTCAGAGTAGCCTCGCCCAGCCCAAATTTTCTGGATTTCTAAACCCAGGTGTGTTTGACACCGATTGGCTGTTTCTAGGGGTTGCTAGGGACAAGATCAGATTAGCAGACTTAATGGTTTCTACAGGGTGTGGGGCACTACAGGGTGTGGGGGCAATATGCTATAGAAACTTAACTTCTAGAAAACAGGTACTTAAGCCTATTCTACTTAAAGTTTTAACTAAAGCCGGTCATGGCTTCATTTTGGCTCTTCAAAACAAGCATGAAATATGGTAGTTTTTACCTTGTGTTTGGGAAGAGGATTTAACAGATAGATTAAATATGGAAAAATAAAATTAGTTTCTTCCATATAGAATGTGATCCCTTGGGCAATATTCCTGGAGGAGCCTGTAAGTCGCTATGGTACCTGCCAGCCCCCAGTCGGATGCTGCGGCCTCTGGGCATATTCCTCTAGGTTTTCCAAGGCCTCTCTGGACTCTCTCAAATAAGTTTTGCAGATGGGAATCATTCTCTCTCATCTCTCCATATCAGCATTTACAAAAAAAAAAAAAAAAACAAAGAAAAAAACCCAGAGAGTATTATATTGCTGTTCTAATCATTTTTTCCCCTCCACCCTTGTGATGATAAGAAAGCCAACAATGACAGGAGAAGATGTAGTGTTTTCCAAAGGCATCGATTTTTCCCTTACCTTGACTCCTTTGATCAGTTTCTAGCTGGTGTCTCATTCTTCAAGTTAAGTACTGCTTGTTTCTCCAGCATGATACAATTTAGTTAAGGCAGTGGCTGGGAACAGAGCTTAGTGATACCAGTCCTTACGGCTGCTTTCTGCTGGCACCTCAGAGGTGCCCCTTTTACGGGGCTGTGACAATCAGAGAGTAGAGCTTCATTCAACAAAATAAAACTTGTTCTCGATGGCATGTGTAGGGCCAGATACATTTCACTGCTCCAGGAATTCAGAGGACCAGAAAAGTCTCTGGAAAAGACTGTTGTTTGTCTCCATGAATTTCAAAGCACAGCCAGGCGTGGTGGTGTGCGCCTGTAATCCCAGTACTTGCGAGGCTGAGTCAGGAGGATCTCAGTTTCGAGGCCAGCCTCAGCAACTTAGTGAAGCCCTCAGCAATTTAGTGAGACCCTGTTTTAAAATAAAAAAGAGATGAAATAGGGCTGGGGTGTAGCTCAGAGGTAGAATGCCCCTGGGTTCAATACTCAGTACCCAAAAAAAATTTTTTTCAAAGCATAATTTCTCACAATGTTCAAAGTAGAGTCACATGTTGCTTAATGGCAATCTTATGCTTCAAGAAATGCATTGTGAGAGGATTTCATTGTTGTATGAATGTCATAGAGTACACTCACACAAACCTAGATGGTATAACCAACCACACACACCTAGTATGGATGGTCCTAAATGCAGTCTGTCAGTTGAGCAAATTGTCATTGTGTAGTGAATGACTATATAATTATCCTCCAAAAACTGGGTCCTTGGGTCATGGGGTATGGGATTTTTGCTATGGGATTTTAGGGCAGTAGCTCAGGGAGTGGCTGCTTTAAAAGAATAACAGCTTGGCTCTGAACACGGGATCTGAGCTCAGACAAGGACTGCAAGGCTGGCTTTGATGAGGTAGAATAGAAAAGGTAGAAATGTTAGGCAGAAAGGAGACACTGGGAAAATATAGATTTAAAATTTTGAAAGTTCATAATCTAACTCCACCCAATAGGGTGTGTTCAGTCAGGCAGAAGCCTTAATGAGTCCACACCCTTAATCACAATGGCTCCTTTCCACACCTGAGATGCTTAATGTAAGTAGGGTGGGTGAGGAGGACTGAAGGACCAAAGCGACGCCATGACAGGCTTTAGTTAAGGCTTCAAGTAAAATAGGCCTAAGTATCTGTTTTTCTAGAAGTTAAGTTTCTATAGCCTGTTGCCCCATACCCTGTAAAAACCATTAAGTGTGCTAAATCTGATCCTGTCCCTAGCAACCCCTAGAAACAGCCAATCGGTGTCAAGCACACCTGGGTCTGGAATTCGAAGATAATCAGAGGCCACTCTGACCAGAGTCAGCAGGCCCCCCACCCATCCTGGACATTCCTGAGAAAGGTACTGCGGGCCCAACCAATCAGCTTAAATGTCACCATATAAGGTTAATGCTTCCCTAACGATGACCCCTACCTAAGGCGCGAAAATTAAACCAACCAGGGAACGCCAACAAGCTTATGTTTTAAACTAACCTATCAGTGTAAAGGTGGGGTGGGCTGCCTCCTTAAGGGATAAAAGCTTTGTTCTCGGAGAGCAAGGGGCTTCTCTCTGACCACTGCGTTGGTGCACAGTAGGAGCCCAAGCTCGAGCTTGAATAAAGGACTCTCGTGTGCTTTGCATCGGAATCAGCTCCTGGTGGTCTTTGGTGGGATCATGAACTTGGCACTTCAGACAAAGGTCAGACCCCACTGCCTATCTGTTGCCAGGGAAACTGAGGACTAAGAGGAAGTCCTGCCCTCTACTGTGCGACCCTACCTACCCCCTCCTATAAAAGAACTGCAAAAGCACGCGGACTCTCTCTTGCTCACTTGGATGGATGGACACGTGCAGGGAGACTTGGCTCTCCCCTTCTTGAGATGACTCCCAACCTGCATCCCCACGTTTCTTAAATTAATTAAACCTTTGCTTTTTTCTGATGGCACGAGTTGAAATTCTTATTCATCATGCAGGTCAAGGACCCACAAAATTAGTGTGCAGCTTTGTCGTTTTTCTGGCTGTGTGAAGGCAGGCTGACGACTGAACCCCTCTGAATTTTCCTGAGGCTAACAACACCAACCTTAGAAGGCAATTTGGGATAAGCACATTCACAATATCTGCTATGGACTGCCCACATAGTTCTTGGCAGAATGGATTCTTGATCAGGGTCAGCGGACTTTTTCTGTTAAGGGCCAGATGATAAACATTTTGGGCTGGGCACCCTACAAACTTTCTGTCCCGGCTGTTCAACTCTGCCTTTGTGGCGGAGAAACAGCCTTAGAAATGGAAGTGAACAAGCAGGGTTGTGTTTCAATAAAACTTTATTTACAAAAGGAGTCCCTGGGCCGCAGTTGGCCAACCCCTTGTTCCAGGCAATGAGGGGCCAGGAGAGATAGCACGGGAGGTCCGGAGGTCCTTCCCCTGTCCAGCCCCGGGCACCAGGCTTCTTGTCCCAGCACTTCCCAAGGTCATGCAATGGATCAACTAGGAGTGCCTTTATGCACAGGTAGCTTTGTTTCTGAATTAATGACTTTGATTTGCAAATGACAACAGAGACCCCTGACAACATTTATCTTTCACTCCCTCTTACTTTAGCCTTCCTTCTCCCTATCCTGCTCCTGGCTCCCACCCCCTTCTCATCCTAAGTAGAGAAAGCCCTGAGTTCACCTAACCTTCCGCACATCTGGCTCTGCGCCCAGGGCACTTGTAGAGGTTGTTGGGTTGTTTCCTTCTGTAATCTCAGGGTGGACTGGAAGCTTCCCAGCACTGAGGGGGAGGATCAGACCACCTAGAGCTGGCCAAGGAAAAGACCTCAATTCATAATGTAAAATATGGTTCCTGTGGATTGTGGGTCTCTTTGGTATGCAAAGTTGAACACTGTTAAGTTGAACTACTAAGTCAAGGAGGTCTCTGCTTCCTCTTTCACCCTGTGAGTGCTACCCTTCTAACCTGATTCCTTTTCTTTCCTCTAAATCCTCCTAGCTGTGTGCAGATCTCCAGGGACACAGTCCCCTGTGTGTGTGCCCCGCAGTGCCCCCATTCCCTCTGCCTCCGAGTACTGAGCACTGAGCACCATCCTCCAGTGTTCCACTCCTGGTCTTTCCCAGTGTGGCTGGCGCAGCCAGTCTCACGTTTTAACTACCTGGAAGAAAGCCGTCATCTTAGCGTGAGGGCGGTGGAGTCTTCCCGATTCAGCACATCTGTCCCAGATGATCGATGTCCCCTGAATTCCCCATCTGCTCACATCTGTCCTCACACCAGAAAAAAAAAAAAACCCTGGAGCCTTCTCTGATTTGAAAATTCCTCCACATTCTTACCAGAAAAAGTACAAATGACTGAAGACTGTTTTCCAGAAGCCTAATTAACTGATTTTTCCTTTTCTGGGGCAAAGATGAAAATATCAAGGCTCATTTGACATCCTGGTGGGTTGTAGGTGACTCAACCATCTTCAGCCTTTCCTCTAATAACTTGTTTATGTTTCCCATGACTCAAAGCCCCGACAAGCTGGGGAAGAGTAATAAGTTAATAAGGGCAATCAATTAATCAAAACACTGGGTTCCTAAGTCAACATCGGGATATGTTAGCCCCAAACATACCTTTCCCACAGCATTTTGGTGCTGCCATGGTCTTGCATGTGGCAATTAATAAATCCCCGGAAGAAACAGCCCCCGGTTTTAGGCCAGGACTGGGTCCATATTTATAGTTTGGAGACATGCTGTTACTTCTTTGCCATTCAGTCTTCTAATTAGATTCCGGCTTTGTGCCATTGTTGTTTTTTTTTTTTTCCCCTAGGAATGACTCATTATTTTGCCACTCACTGGTTGGCATGCATAACTTGTGCTAATTAAAACAGAGACACTTCTAGACAAATGAAAACGTGTTTTATTTACAAGAAAAAAGTCTGTACACTGTGTATACATAAAAATATACAAAACCAAAATTAGAAAATATCAAAGTGTTAAAATGTGTACAAACACTTCTAAAATGCAACTCCTGGAAAACCGCAGGCCTTAATTCGTTGGAAGAGTACACATTTCAGTTTAAAAATTATCATACAAAAAAATTTCCAAAGCTGTTACAAAAGTTCACTGGTATCCACCGGAAGGATTTCATAAGTATTTTATCGAGAGCAAAACGGGGTGTGTGTTACAAATGTTAGATTTTCACGATGCCAATTCATTTTATTTGTTTGAAATGTAGCTAGTGAGAAAGCTGTTTTCCAAGAACCGATACGTGTTTCTTCCCCTAATCTTGTAAAAGCCATGAGCTACTATAAACTTCTCTTTAACGTTCAGATTTATATCAGGTTTTTGACTAGGATATAATATTAAGGTAGTGGTTCTACCTTCATTATTTCTTTAAAATATTTCTGTTAATTCTTTTTTAATGTAGTCAAAATGTGTGGAATGTGCGTGTTTGTATAGGGTGTGTTTGTAGAGGACTATTTTTCTTTGTTAATAGAAGGACATATAACATTTTTCGCCTTCTCTTAAAAAAATTAGTGTTTGCATAATTAAAATAAAATTTACTGTAAAGGTTTTGTCATAAAGATTAATGAAAAAGACAATATAAAACCCATCATGTGTGTAGATATGTATATATACAATTATATAACTATATCTACATGCACACTTTTATACTAAGAGTAAGAACTATATCAATGTCTTTAATTCTTCAAATTCCTTTAACCTAAACTTGTAGAGAATATGCTGGATTATTTTTTCCTCACTAAAAGCCTTCATTCATTTAATAAAACAAGAATCAGAACTTACATATTATTTTTTGAACTGTCAGAGAAAGACCTTTCATTTACCAAGTGCTTAAATAATGCCCGACGAAAACATGCAGAATAATTTCACAATGGAAATATTCAAAGTATAAAAAACAGGTTTAGACTCAGGCACATTTTAACTAAGCAATTAGGTTTTAAAATGGAGCTGCCTCAATCAGTTCTGTAACCACGGGGAAGAGTACTAAACTATCAGAAAGTCAGAAATCGAAACAGACAAACTGAAGGAACATATTAAGAGACTAGATGTCCTATATATTCAATCACATATCTGCTGATAATTCCCCTAGCCCCACTCCACTTCCTTTCTGTCTTTGCCATAACTAAGGAGAAATGAGACCAGGGAACCTTGACCACATGGACCATGTGTTGATGTATAAAGAAAACCTGGAGAACTTTAATCATGTCATTGGTGCATACAAAAGTCTTCCATCACCTATCATTACTCATCTAAGACTGATCCCACGTAGTACACCCAAACAGCACCTAATTAATTCAGTCGATGTAAGTGTTCCTCACACTCAGAAGGGTTAGCGAACAACATAAGGTATAATCTGTTCCAGCAGAATGAACTGGCTCGTACATCCATCCAGTTCCTTGGACTTCCCAATTTTGAAAACACTAATGATCATCTTAGCATTGCTTTTGTCTAGATGTTATGGCTGTAATGCCAGTACTGATGAAGTGTCTGGCTGAGGGTCTGGAGTTGGGGTGGGGGAGATACCTGGAAAGTGATGTTTCTGAGGCAGGGCACCATGAGCAGATAAGGAAAGACACAGTAATTCCAAGACATGTCCAAGCCCCTTGCCTGTCCGTTAAAGCACATCCATGAGGCTACATGCAATTTTTACTTGACCACTCTCTGGCCCTGAGTACAGAGTTCTGCATAGAAGCAGCCCCACATGGATGTAGTGGGGAAGGTTGGGGACAAGGGCCCAGCATCGGTACTCCATGGGTACAGTCTAGGTTTGAGAATGCGACGCCTGTTCACAGTGTTCTCCTGTTTCTCGTGACCAACTGCAAAAACAAGCTATGGGGTATCTAGATGTGGTTGAATTGTTTTTGGTTAATATTTGTTTCTTTGTGATAGCAACAACAACAGCAAAAGATAGCATGAAATTATCTTGAAATGCAAAGGGATGTGACATCTGTTTGTTCTGGGAGTGGAAAAAGAAATCCCTCATGGCTCCAGCTTGCACCATGAAGATCTAACCTGCTTCCCTTCATGAAAGAGGACAGAGAGTTCTGGAAGGGACAGTGACACGGTGAAACGAGGTGGAATGCCATTTATTGTAAACTACTCCACAGAAGGGCTGTGTGCCTTTTGGAGTACAATAAATGTGGGATGTAAGGATTTAATCAATATCTGGCAAAAACACTGCCACTTAGGACCCGTTTGGCTAATACTAGAAGCAGCCTTCACGTTAACTATCCCTGCGTAATGCTTTCTGAGAGGCTAAACAATTTAAACTTTTGAATAGAGGAATGCCCAGCCAACTCTATATTAATATGTGTATCACATTTTCTGAATGTTTAAGAGACTCTGATTCCCAAGAGTCTTTAGGACCATAATAAATTCAAAAATTTTAATTAAATTTCCTTTATGTTCTTCAGTCTTACTCATAACCTCCATGAAACTCAAAGTACCCTTTTAAAAGTAGACACCCTACAACAGAATGCTATTTAAAAATCTTTGAAGTGTTTTCTGGGGCTTTTGGACTGGAATATTTACATTGACCCCAATAAATTATTCTCTAACCATATTCTTATGTCACCGAAGGGGGAATGTTCTGGATAGTAAGTTAATCCAGTTGGAACACTATAAAGGGAACTTAAGTAGGCATGGGCATTTAAAATGGCAAAGCCTGTAAGATCTAAAAAGATCCAAGGGTTCCAGGAGGAAATATTTGTCCCAAACCAGAGCTTTCTCATTGCATTCCAGAGTTCTGGAGGCTATTACATACGTAAACATGTGGAAGAGACCAAGCTCTTCCAAGAAATGAGAAAGAAACATGGCTGCGCTATTTCTTCTCAGACATAAGTTAATGCGTAGGACCAAACATCTACCCCTTCTCATAGACATGGTAGGGAAGCTCTCAAGACGGACTCGTATGAAATATTGTCACAACTAAAACTTTTCAATGAATCCCACTTGGATAGCGAAATTAGCCATAGGGGGATGTCTGTTATCCAACGTGATTTTGTGGCATAGAATAACCCAATCAAAGCGCTCAGTCTCTGTAAACCACTTTTGCTCAAGAGGGCAATCCTGAGAGCATTCTGGAACAAACCAATTGTGAAGAAAAACAAAAAAGAAACTTTTCTACTAAACTCTCCTGATATTCACACACTTTGCAAGGGAGATGGAATTTAATTAAGCTGCCGTCGTCACTGCCAAGAAGTTTTAACTGTGCCACTGAGATGTGTCTTGGTTTGATATTGAAATAATAGCATGTTTAATTAAGGTATCCCAAAATGTTTCTGTTGCACTATCTTCATAGCAAAGAAAAAATAATAATAATGTACTGGTGATAGAAATTGAGATTAAACAGCCTGAAATAGCTACTACCACACTGGGATGAAAATTTTTCCTAACTGCCTTTCCATCTGAACATACGTGTATTTTGCTTGTTGTTAAAAGCAATTCTTTCACATGCTTTTATTTAATTATATGGCTTTGTCATGCTGCAGACATTAAACATATCTGAAAAGAAGGATTGGATTCCTAAATGCATGTCAGTAGAAAGAATTGGTGAAAATTTAGAGTACATCACTGTCAAGTTTCCCAGAGTTGATATAAACCTGCAAGAAAGCTGTAGGAAAGAGAGAGGTGTGCATTTCCTGAAGCTCAGCGCGGTGACTTCAAAGTCCTTCTTTGCAGTTTGGAAGGAACAAGGCTGTTCCCTGGCTTCTCCTGCAGGGCTGCACCATTAGTCATGTGTGTTACCTGTGATACCAGAGCTGTGGGGTGAGCCTGCAGACAAAGGGGCACGAGATGGAAAAGCTGGAGCTGGGGAATGTCCTGGGTCACCCTGCAGCCTCAGGATTCTTATATGTATCTGCAGTGATGCTGTCATGAAATATTATAGGAAACAAAGACTCTCCTCTGTGGTGCTAGCAGGGGTTCACCTCGTTCTTGGACCGCTCAGGAAGGATGATTTATGGTTTTAGAAATCTGTCTTGATACACAGAGAGCAAAACATTCAGTGGGAAGCAGCGATGAGCGATGCAATGGTTGGCAACTGGTGCACCTGATAAGATATGTAGGGGATATTTTTTGCTGTCAAAATAAAAACATCTGAGTGACAAGTCAGACATTCATCATAAAATCTAGGATATTTAATGATGAATGCATGTAGAAGTGACACACTAGATACTGGACCTCAATTTGGATGCTTCTAGATAAAAACCATTTCATATTATCAGGAGAATCACCTACACCTGTAGCTGAAACCACCTCGAGGGCGTGTACCCCTGGCATAAGAAAAGGCTAACATATTTGGAAGTATCGTACCCGTGATCACACATTTGTTTTCTTTCCATACATCCTTTTTTTTTTTTGCATCTTTCTTGAGTGTTTTTAAAAATTCCATTTCTATATTCAAAGCAGTAATAAATACTCAATGGCTTAGAAAGAGAAGAATTCTCGTGACCACCACTAAGTTACAGTTTAAAGACTCCATACTACATTGTCTAAAATCTAGCTTCAAGTATTCTTTTGTGACTTGGAGGACAACAGTAGTACCTTATTGCACATTGATTCCCGAGAGTCCCTTTTTTAAGAGTGTGAACGGACAGGCTTGGGTGCAGGGCAGTGCACCGCCTGGAAGCCGGGCAGGACCACCTTGCCTTTGCGATACAAATCGGCCTGGGTGCCTGTGTTCAGGCGCTGCACCAGGAGCTTCTCGTAGAGCAGTGGGTGGTAGGCCCCCAGGGTGCAGGCCGCATCGTAGTACAGCTCGTGATAGTGGCAAAGCTCTGTCTGCCGGACGGACGGGATATATTCATACACATGCACCTCTCTGCACAGGGACATCATGATAAGGATTCCTGGTAGGGAAAGAAAATTAGACCCCAATGAACAACAAACAAGACGGATCATTTTCTTGAATGGTGGCGACTAGTAGGGATGACTGTGGCAAGATACAAGTGCTCTAGGCGGACTCTCTTGTTATCATTTAATCTTTAATGTTATGACTTTCATTAGCTGGAGTGCATGGGGCTCACTAGGTGCAGGGGAATAGGAAGATACGCCAGGAGTGATGGCACATGCCCGTAATCCCAGCTACTCAGGAGGCTGGGGCAGGAGGATCGCAAGTTTGAGGTCAGTCTCAGCAACTTAAGAGACCCTGTCTCAAAATAAAAAAATAAAAAAGGGTGAGGGTGTAGCTTAGTGGTAGAGCACCCCTGGGTTCAATCCCCAGTACCGCAAACAAACATACACACACACACACACACACACACACACACACACAAACATTTTAAAGTTACTGATCAGTTCTCCTTTTCTTCCCAGGACTTCCAGTTCCCTCTTCTCTTACACAGCGGGTAGACTGCTCAACTGTGACCCTTCCCTGGGGCCAGCCTCAAGTGACTATGTTCAGTTAGGGCCAATGAGAGCAAGGAGCCGGCATCTGATGGATGCTTGATGCATGCTCACCAGCCTGGGAACGTGCACCACAGGCCATGCAGAGGTCTCCCTCCTTCTGCTTGGAGCTTTTGATTCTATGAACTTTTTTTAAAAAATTTCTTCCTTGCATAGAATCATCTATAAGGAATTAACATGGTGCATGAGCAAGCCATCGGCACAGGGAAAATTAGATTCTCTTTTTAGTCCTAGTCAAACAAGACAGTCTCTGGTGTGTATATTCACTGGAGGTGAAGTTTTCCCAGGGCCCATGTTTACAGAGGTAGGATGGCTTTGGTGTTTTCTAATTGGGGCTGTGAATGCTGCACTTTGCCCCAGCCGGCTGCCCTCCTTCACCCCGGCATGCGTATGCTGTGCTGGCGGTGACCAAGGAACCACCTCTAAGGCGGTTCCCTTCACAGCATGGATATCACTCATTAAGACAGTCATCCCTTCATATTCCAGGGTCCTACATTTGCAGATTCAGGCAAAAATATTAAGGAAAAGATTGCATCTGTATTGAGCATGTACAGGCTTTTCCCCCCTTGCCATTATTCCCTGAACAATATAGTATAACAACTACTTACATAGCACTTACATTGCATTAGGTATTTTAAGTAATCCAGAGATGATTAAAAGTATACAGAGGTATGCAAATAGGTTATATGCAAATAGTACAACATTTTATGTAAGGGATTGGAGCATCTGTGAATTTGGTATCTGAGGGGGATCCCAGAACCAATTCCCCACAGATACAGAGGGATGACTGTATTTATTACATTGTTCCTACACAGGGCAGGGAGGTGGCTTCAGGGTATCTTTTGCATAAAGTTATCTTATAAACAATCAGTAAAGTCATAACCAGATATTACGATCTGCTACCTGGGTGTTTCTAAGAATCACTAACACAACTGCACACATCGGGACAAGAGTCAATTGTGTCTGAGTTATGATCTTTGCATCTCTGGCTCTTAAATGGGATGGCTTTCCAAAACCAACATCTTACTTAGAAAAACAGTCATGTAGTTGGCCCTCCCCCCTCTAGATTAATCTAGCGGTTCTCAGACTTGAGAATGAAAAAGAATGACCTGAGCCACTTGTTAAAATGCAGATTGCTAGGACTTGTTCTTGTCCCCAGAAACGTGGATTCCGTTGGTTTGTGTTGGGGTTCAGGAATGTGAATTTTTTAACAGATATTTTTTTAACTATCCATAGTAATGGGCCATTTAGAAGAAATTGCCAATCCATCTCAGACCGATACTTTCATAGAATACAAGAAAGATGAATCACTAGAAAAATGCTCACCTATTTTGATGCCATGGAGATATCAAATTGCTATAAAGTTTCTAAATACTTTGGATTTCTATATTAATCTAGCTATAGTACAAAGCAAAGGGTCCTGGACCAATACTGGTCCACCGGCATGCCTGGAGGCCTAGGCTGTCTAACATAAATAATCTTTGGAAAACTATTGTGATGGATCTCTGACTTGTCTCATAGGTAGTGAGATATCTTGCACGTCGATATCTAATCAAAAACTGCCACCCAAATCCAACCTAGAAGTATCTTGGGCATTTCTTGGTGTCTTTGTGTTGTCTTGGTCTCAGAGAGCTATTGGATACTTGAATCCGATTATTTTTTCTAGAAAGTTTTCTAGAAAAACAATTTTTACTTCTGTTGCTAGCTCATTGCTACATCTTAAACCACACATTTGCTAACTAGTCAATATATATTTTGTCCTAAGGCGAAACAAAAAGTCATGCTTTCAATATAAGTAAATAGGTACACTTAATATTTTCTTATGTAAGTGCTATATACCTTAAAATAACTTCGAGTGTTTCAGAAATGGAGAAAATTTTCAGTTTGTTTACAACCAATGCAAACTGAGGTTAAAGTGTCCTGAGTTATCTGCATAATTTCTCCTTATTTTTGCCTATCCAATGGAGATTTAGCAACAATGCTTTCCCATCTTATTTTGTATCCCATAGGAACTTCCTCTCACTATGAACATCAGCCCACAGCACAGCATCCTACAATTTCAGTAGCAGCAGAATCGTCCCTAAGTGTTTAAATGGCAGTCAGCTGTAGTATGGATATTGGAATTGGCACAGAGACACCTTCAAAGGGAAGGAAAAAATGAATTTACAACTCCCTGGATACATATGAAAGGAGGGCACAGGAGAAGAATATTCTTTAAAATTTTAAACTTTTTTTTCAATCAGCACATTTAATTCATTTGGCATATCTATACTTTGCCTTTGAGTTTTCTTAAGACTGTGGTTAATACATAAATTTGCATTTAGATGCAGACTCTATCATATAATAAATGGCAAAAATCATTATTAAATGTGGTTGAATCTACACATCAGTTTTCCTAAGAGTTATTAATAGCACTTAGCAATTCACAAAAAAAAACCCAAAGAATCAATTTCTGCATACTTTGCAAAAAGAACTTACTAGACATCAATGTCCGAAGATGTGCAACAGTTCAGAGCATGGGTATTAAGAACAGAGCAGGTGGGGAGGAGATACTGCAGGGAAATAGGAGTGGATTGGGGAAGGACAGAGCCTTGGAGTATGATTGGAGGCATCTTCACTTAAGTTCCATATTTATCAAGCTGGGCACAATGGTGGGTAAATTATTGGATATTTAGGGAAACTTTCTTTAAAAAAAAATTTAAAGAATTCACCATTAAATGTAAAGACAGGGGCAAACCCATAACCAACCTTAGGATGACCTGGAGACAGTGTCCTCAATGTCAGGCTGTGAAAAATATTTGATCAATACCCCCAGCATCTCTTGGGAAGTGCTGTGATGGTGAGCCTCTTCATCCACAAATAACATAAACACCGACAACACACGACTCTCAAGTGTGCTCTAAATGACCACTGATAAGGGCCTGGGTTAGGAGTCCCCAGCATACTCCTAGCTGTGATGATTTGCCAGGCAGATCCACAGGAGGCAGCACCCAGCTGTAGTCACGTCTACAATTTATTATGGCAAAGGATGCAAAGTAAATCAGCCAAGGAAAAGGTGCATGGCAGGAGGCCCAGGGGAAACCAGGTGCAAGCTTCCAGAGCCCTCTCCCAGAGACGTCACACGCAATGCACTTACGTCCTCCAATGAGTTGCAGCAACTACTATGGACGGAACGTGTCCCCTTGAGTTCTCATGTTCACATCCTAATCCTCAGTGTGACAGTAATAGGAGATAGGGCCTTTAAGATGTGATTAGGTCATGATAGACTCAGTCCCCTCACGGACAGACTTAGTGCCCTTCTATGAAGGGACAGCAGAGAGGATCTCCCCCTATGATGCCATGTGCAGACACAGCAGGAAGTCTGCCGTTTACCATGCCTGAAGAGAGCCCTTGCCAGGAGACACATGGGTCTGCACCTTGACCTTGGACTTGCCAGTCTCCAGAACTGTGAGAGAGAAGTCCCTGTTGTTTAAGTCACACAGTCTATGCTATTTCCATTATAGCAGCCCCAAATGAAAACAAACAAACAAACAAACAAACAAACAAGAACACATATAAAATATCAGCAACCAGGGAAGCTTGATAGAAACTCAGCACTCAAGAGTTTTTCTTGGGAGCCAGTCACACAGGCAGATTCTGCCTGGCACTTAGCAAAATTCCAGTCTCCGGGAAGGAAAGCAAGTGTCTAGCCTAACCCATTTCGCTTGCATAAACAGCACAGGCACAGTGAACCACTCTTATGGGTTCAAGGGACGGGAACCTTCCTAAAACCCAAGTTCCTGGATGCCAGATGAAGGTCAACCTTATAAGCAGGCGGTCCTACAGAAAATCAGTCAAACCTGCCACATTAAATCTTTTCTGTACCGATACCATCTATGCATACATTCAGTGTTTCACATGACTTCATAATCATTTCCCCATGCCAGGCTGACAGGGGGTTCACATCTGGTTATGATAAAAATGCTATTGATTTCTTTTTTCATTTCCTCTCTTACGTCTGCTCAGGATTACCTAAAATGCAAGAAGAATATAAATCACCAAATACAATGGCATTCAGTAAAAAATAGCTTTAAAAATCACTCAAGGAATTTTATGTTAAGTAATTTTGTTTACTGACTACCAAAAATTAATTGCTTTCAACACGAATAACAGTTTTACTGCTTTCAACACGGATTTGGACTTTTTGAAAGACACATGAATATTTAAACACTTTTTAAATTTATTTTTCCAAGCCAATCAAATGGGCACGTGGCCAGCTATTTAAGATCTTCAAACAGAATTCAACTAATGGTAAGTTTCTTATGTGGCCAATTTTTACAAATGAGTCCATATGAGGGATTCATTTGAAGAAAAAAAAATAGTATTTTCCAAGCAGTTGTGACTCAAGAGGCATTCATTTGCCAAATTGTATGTTTTTAAATATTGTATAATGCAACATAATTATAAAACCAATTAAAAAGCACTTCAACTGGTTTTAATAAAATGTCATGTTAAATGATTCAGCATAATAAGCAGATGGACACGTATTTATTAGCTCCAAAACCTGGACAAAAAGCACACTTGAACCTATGTTCAGAGTATCATGAATTCTGAGTGAACCAGGTTCTCTATAAATCCCTATGTGCATGTAGAGATAAATTTTGATGTGTTATCAGAGTTTAGTATAGTTTAGTCATTTAACATTGAGCTTAGTGATTACACCAAAAGTAGGCTGCTTTTTACCTGGAAGAATATTTAAAAATCACATTCAAAATTAAAAATAATAAAATTTTCCCTTTGATGAAAATAATCCTTTCATTAAATCTCAAAATAGGACATATTTTAATTAGCAGGAAAAACATATTAGTTTAAATCAATTCTAATAAATGCTTGAATACGATACTTATGTGAAGCAAAATAGGTCTATCTGAGAAGGACCAACAGAAGATAGCAAAATACTTTTTTTGAACAAGAGGTAGAGGTGAAAGGCTAAGTGTACCGAATGTGTTGGGCTAATGTGAATCTACGTGGTTTCTCCCTAAATTTGACCATACAAAGGAAAACTATGAGAACTACAAGGAAGATTTTTTTTAAAGGGAATAAATGACTTTTAAAGGGACATTTCTAAAAAATTACCAGTAATCAAACGATGGCTTGGAAATTTAAACTTAATGCAATAAATAATGTACAAAACAGCTACCACATTAAAGAAAATAACATAAGGTAATAGTAATACTTGAAGGCCAACTTTTCATTCATTTATATTGTATTTGACTCATTATTTATGGAAAATTCAGAGAGCTTTTCCTAATCAAACAAGTTTGTGACACATTTTACACACTCATTACAAATAAGGATGTTACATAGCTTCTTATTTTATGTTAATATTCTGAGTTTGGATGACATATTGGAAAATTAGATCCCCAAATGCAATATAAAATGGAAAAGAAAGGAAGTTGTGACTTGTTTTTAAGCATATTATTCTTGTGTATGTATTTAATAGCCCCAAATTATAGTGTTTGCTTCTGTGACTTTCAAAAATATTACTTATAATCAGTATAGGCTGCCTTTGAAAAAGAGTGAGGGTGTTGGTGGTTTCTATAATAAAAAGTTGGCAACTCTATTTTATAAACAAGTTCCCTGTCTATGTGTATGTTGGCTGGGATGCCTGGTTGCAAGGTCTGCCTGCCTGACAGTGCTCAGGCTATGAGCCAGGAGTGGGGAGGCCAAACAGAGTTAGCCAGACTTTATGACCCCAGGTGAGCTCACTTGTCTTCTATGAAATTATCTAACAATATGAGGGCAAAGAGGAAGCCCCGCGATTCCGGGTAATTCACTCCTTAGTCAGGCTGCAGCAGAATCACAATGAATTCATTGCACTAAACAGCATTACACAATCTCTAGTATCCAAACAGGGATGAAAGAGAAAAATGCTCCTTAGATGTGAATAAGCAGCTCCTAACCTGCTGAGGATAAGGAACCTACTAAGATGAAAAAGTTGGTCCAAAGAAACCAGTGCTTATGGGTCATCTACAGTACCTTGCTACATCCTGTTTAATTTTGAAAATATTTGTGCAGCTCAATAGGTGTAAGAATCCCTTTATTGCTTCCCTGGAGAAGGGGATGGTACATGTAATACATCTCCAATGTATCGACTAATATACCTCTTTCTGAGGTACCTGTATCTGAGAACAGATCAGGACTTCGATTAGAAATTCAACTAGCTAGCCGGGTGTGGTGGTGCACACTTGTAATCCTAGTACTTGGGAGGCTGAGGCAGGAGGATCACAGGTTCGCGGCCAGCCTCAGCAACTTAGCGAGGCCCTCTGCAACTTAGTGAGATCGTATTTCAACATTAGAAAATAAAATAGGGCTGGGAGTGTAGCTCAGAGGCAGAATGCCCCTGAGTTCAATCCCCAGCAACACACACACACACACACACACACACACACACACACACAAATTCAACTTGTTAATTGTTGAGTAAGTAATAAGTCAACACCTATCAATAATCATCAAAATGTCATATCCTTTGCTCTGGCACCAGTCCTAGTGGGGATTTATCTTAAGAAAATAGTAAAGGAAAGAAAAGTTTATATATCGCATAGAGAATAAGCTTATAATATGTACTAGTACATGAAAATAGTAATGACTCACCAACACAATTATTTGATGATATCAAATACTTGAAACAACCAAAACACTCAATAACTAAAGAAAAGCATAAATTATGATATATTTGTATGATGTAATTATGTGGCCTCTGTAATATCAAAGGAATCCAAAGTCTATTTTCACCTTGATTATAGACCTTTAATGAATATTCTCTTTGGGAATATTCATTAAAGTCTTATTAAAGTCTTATTCATTAAAGTTTTAGATAAGGCACATGACAACTATAGTAAACAGTTAAGTATTATCTATTGTGCTCAGCCACATGATGACCTGAAGTTTGGGAAAAAAAACAAAGTTATTACTATCTTCATTTTATAGGCAAATGAACTGGGTTTTAGAGATGGTAAGTAACTTGCCCAAGGACAATTAGTTGGGCCAAGATTTGATTCTGCAGAGTTCATGGTCTTAACCACAGTGCACATGCAAAATGACAGATGGGGAGGTGGGCATCCTACCTGGCAGACTAGCTACATCAAAGGTGAGCACTCATAAGCTAATAGAGCTCCACCTCCTAATTCACTGGTTTATTTATTCACTCAGCAATCCTTTATGGTGTGTCTCTTCTGAGGGGGGCTCCTACACCACACCTATGTTAGGACCCTAATGTGGTCAAGACTTGGAAGAGTATACACAAAAATAAAACCAGCACGGCAGTGCCAGGAAACGGAGGAAAATTATTTTGTGTTTAAAAAAAAAGTTTAAACATGTAGTTAATAAACCTATTTTCCCATCTCTCTAGGACTAGAAAGTTCTAGAAGATACTTCAAAAAAGTTGCAAAGAAAAAGCTAAAGAAGTTAGGCACTTTCTCTTCTTTAAGGTTTGGTGAAAATTTTGGATCCATATCTTTGTGTGGATAAATAATATCTCTAAACCTCTCTAGACTTACATGTTAATACAATGGGATTTCTTAAAACCTTAGTTATGTTTTTACTGACCTTGTTACCGAGAGTCAAAATGTATTTGCAAAGTTATTTAAAAATATCTTGAAAAATAATGATCAGTAATCAATGTGCCACATTTAAATTTAGATCCCCATGTGTGGCTGCAATAAATATTCATCTCTTTAATAATGATTCTTCAGGATATTTTGTTAGGTAGAGTTGCTCAATAACAATAGGGACTTGATGTTTAAAAAGTACAGAACACAATTTTAAAATATCCTTTAAGAAATTTGAGAGAACTAACTTCAGTATGCATTATAGATATTAAACTTTAATAAATATCTTAATACTAAAGTGAATGTATAATGAAAATATAGTTTAATTCATTAAATACAAATATGTATTTATATTGAACCAATATTTTAATAGTTCACATACATTCTCTAATCCATTTATTTTAAAAGCATGATAAATTATTAGCTTTGATAAATTCTCTATGTAGGTGCATTGCAAACTTTTGAAATGAGGTTCTTTTTTAACAGTAAGTTTTGGTGAGGAGGGATTTAAAGTTTGCTTCTTTCAAATGATAGTTCAATGTGTTTTACAAATCCTACAGCTTTTTCTCTTGAAGCAGAAAAAGCTCTATTAGTTGCAGATAAAACAAGAATTTATTTAGTTGCAAACTAAGTATTTCTGTCTAGGTCTGATTTCCTTCTCCACTGGAAATGATAATACAAAGATCTTACAGCTGAGAAGAAAAGGTTTAACTCTGCCCATGGGGCACCAGGATCAATCCTGACTCTGAAATATCCCCAGGCCCCCGAACCAAGGAACACTTAGAGGAGATTGCTTCTAGAGTTTTTTTTTTCCCCTTCTACACTTATTGCTTCCCTTTTTTCCCATCCATGATGGCTCAGCCTTCATAGCCTACCCCCCACACCTCCAAAGATCTAAGTTACTAATAGCACCACTTTGGAGGTGAGAAGTTCAACAACATAGGAATTTAGGGAGGTTGTAAACATTCAATCCACTGTGTTGATTCATCAGAACACGTTACTGAGTGGAAGGTTTTCTGAAATCAAAGAGAGTAGGTTTCCAAACTTATAACCCATTAATCAGTATTTCCAAGAAATTGGGATACAGAAACAAACAGAAATTGACTTTTAAGAAGGACATTTATGGTCAGTTATTATGTATATCACACAATGAGTTTATTAGTAGTAGAAGTAAATTTTATAGCTATGTCTTAAACAAAATGAATAATTGTAGTTAAAAATCTAATAGTTTAGCTGGGCATGGTAGCACATGCCTGGAATCCTACTACTTGGGAGGCTGAGACAGGAGAGGTTCTCAGATGTGAGGCTAGCTTCAGTAATTTAGCAAGACCCTGCTTCAAAAAAAAAAGGGGGGGGCAGCAGTGTAGCTCAGAGATAGAAAGCCCCTGTATTCAATCTCCAGTACCATTAAAAAAATCTAATAATGCTGGAATGTAGGATTTATGCTGCATAATTTAAAAGATAAAGATTAAAAAAATGTCATTGGGCACAGTGGTGTGCTTTTTTATTTTATTTATTTATTTATTTGCGGTACTGGGGATTGAACCCAGCGGCATTCTACCTCTGAGCTACACACCCAGCCCTATTTTTTATTCTTTATTTTGAAACAGGGTCTAAGTTGCAGAGGGCCTCACTAAGTAGCTGAGGCTGGCCATGAACCTGCGATCCTCTTGCCTCAGCCTCCCAAGTACTGGGATTATAAGCATGCGCCACCATGCCCAGCACAGTGGTACACTCCTATAATCCCAGCCACTTGGGAGGCTGAGGCAGGAGGATCGAAAAACCAGGGAGACCCTGTCTTAGAATTTGAAAAAAGGGGGGTGTGGGCTGGGGATATAGCTCAGTGGTACAGAGCCCCTGGGTTCAATCCCCAGTACTGCCAAAATATATACATATACATATACATATACATACACACACATATTTTTAGTAATACCTTATATTTTTGTAACTAAACACAAATAAAAAGAATCATTCCACTTATGTTAAACATTGTAACAAACAAGGGCTCATCAGTAGGACTGAGTGAAATCCTGGGACCTCCCACTAAGACCAGTGCATATTGCTCTGCTGGTACATCTATCAGTCCAGAGCCCATGGACTAGGTTTCTAAAGTTCTCTCTAGCTTTGAGATTCTAAAAAGGCAAAAAAGGGTGGTTCTCAAAGTGTGGTCCTAGAACTGGCATCAGCAGCACTTGAAAGCTTGTTAGAAATGAAAATTCTTACCACCTTCACCTACTCACAATCTCTGGGGGCGGTCCCAGGGATCTTGGCTTGCAGGGGTTCCTGCCTGCTACTCATGCCTCTGTGGAGTTCCCTCCCACTGCCCACGCAGCCAAGTGGAGTGAGGCACTGAGGCCTCCTGCCAACAGCCATGGAAGCAGGTCATCCAGCCTGGTCCAGACAACTCAACTGCACCTCAGGAAAGCCTGCGAATCAGAATCACCCAGCCATTCAGCTTTCAGATGACTGACCCAGAGAAATTCTGTACAGTAATAAATGGTTTCCAGTACCTAAGCTGTACTTCAAAGCAATGGATTACTAACACATAAGTCTTATGGGCGATCACGATGCATGCTAAGCTTTGAGAACCACTGAGCTGGAACATGCAGTCATTGACCAAATACAGTCAGTCATTCCTCGGTATCCATGTGGGTGTGTGTGTTTGGGGAGGGCGTGTGTGTATGGGGAGGGTGTGTATATGGGGAGGGCGTGTGTGTATGGGGAGGGTGTGTGTATGGGGTGGGTGTGTGTGTATGGGGTGGGTGTGTGTGTATGGGGAGGGTGTTTTAGGACTCCTTGTAGACACTCAAACCTGCAGATGTTCAAGTCACTTATAAAGTGGTGTTGTATTGGCCTACAGTCTAGGCACACCCTCCTATATATTTTACATCATCTCTAGATGACTTATACTATCTAACAGACGGTAAATGCTATGTAAATAGCTGTTACATTGCATTATTTAGGGAATAATGACAAGAAAAAAATCTACATATTCCGTATGCACACAATTGTGTTTTTGAATATTTTCAGTTGGTGGTTGGTTGAATACACCAGTGTAGAATCCACAGATAAGCAGGGCCAGATGTAATATTTTTTTCAATCTATAATTTTCTAGGCTAAGAATAAGAACACAATAATGGCCCAAACAGACACTGCCCAGCCCTTGATGTATCCTGCTCTTTTCCTTCAATGCATTTGTTGGCTTGTAACTATATTTTATCTATGCACCCATACCTGTATACTATTTGCCCCTTCCTCCACTGCACTATAAGTTGCAGATGGGCAGGACCCTTGCCTGGTACACAGGAGGTGCTCAATTAATGTCCACTGGATGGATGACTCTTCCCTTCCCTGTTCACCACCCTTCTCCTACGTGATGAATTGTGGCTCCAATAACAAGCTTCTGCCCAGCACCCTAAACTAAATTTAAGGGGCTCAGGAGTACCTCCCTGGGAATCTAACTCCCCTTGGATTCAGCCCAGTACAAAGAAATGCCTTTCGTGTTCACAACAGTCAGCTCTTAGAGCCTATTTCGGACATGCAGGTGTCTAAAGGTGTGTAAGAAAAGCGTCACATGTAAGACTATTTTTCACATCTGATGTGCACATCAGTGAAAAGTGATCCTCACTGTGTGGACGGGCGCAGCGGGAGGCCAGGACGCTGCCAAGGTGCCGTCTGCAGATGAGCACCGCGCTGCTGACCTGTGTACCAGGGCACATCGCTGAACTGTGCAAACGGACACACGCTCATCCCTCGTAACAGCTCTGCGATGGGTTCTTTGGTTCAGGGGCCGACGTTCAAGGTGAGAGTGCTTGGGGATGATCAAGTATTAAGACAAGAAGTCAATACTTTTCAACGTGACCTTCACACATGAAGGGCATTTGGAGAACACTTTCTGATAACAGGAAAAAAGAAACCTCATTGATTTTTTTGTAAAAATTCTTATGCAGATGAATGTCAGAAAAATGATGAAACAGACTGCGGCTCTTGGCCTATTTCTGATCAAGATCAAAGAGGATGTATAAAGATTACAACAGCATCAGGTACTTGGAGGGTGCTGGTAAAGCTCACCCAGGCTGGCTCTACTGCGCACGCTCCACCATGGTGAGGTGCAAGAACAGGATGTGAACTCAAAGAGGTCAGACTATGTCTTCTATTGCGTCTTCAATCTCCATCGACACAGCACAGCCTTCCCAGAGGGAACTTAATGACTCCTCATCAACTTGCTCTTTTTCATTCTTTTCTGATTGGCAAAATTTAACAGTGCTGTCCTACACAACTTTCTGTGACAATGGCAATGTTCTCTACTTGTACTGTCCGATATGTCAGCCATGTGGCTACTGAGAACTTGAAATGGGCCCAGTGGGACTCAGCAACAGAAGTTATCTTCTTATTTAATTTGAATTAATTGGAGCTTAAATAGTCACATGTGGCTAACAGCTGCGTGCTGTATTGGACAAGGAAGTGCTAGAAAAAAAATAATGATTGCACATTGATAAGATAGCTTATCCTTAGAAAGGTTTTGTTATAATTGCTACTTCTCATCTGAAGATATCCAGGGTCAAAAGATTTAGCAACTTGCCCAATGTCAGAAAGCTAGCAAGCGGCAGAGAAGAATTCAAGTTCAAACCCAGGTGTCTCTGACCTACAGTCTAGCAGTGACATTGAATTACGATTCATGCATAAGAAGCCTGAAAGGTAATCATGAGCCTTAGCAAACTCCAAGCTCTGGGTAAATAGCAATGAAAGGAAGCCAGCCAGATGTGGCATGATTTCTTTCAACAAAAACACATGGGAAAATACTTTTCTTGGCTACAACAATCAAGCTTGAATTTTTATATCTGACAGTCCCTCCTCCATCGACTATGTGTTAAAACTTTTGCCCTAATCAAATATCAGCCACCTAAATTCATGGAGACAATATGAATGAAGTCTTTCTTAAAATTGTGCCACCTCCGATTACACTGTCTAAGCATTATTCTATCTTGTTTGCCCTTTGCTGACAAACCAGATTATACTTTCTTTCTTAAGTCCACAGGATCCTATGAAACTACATAAAAAAAATAGAGAATTTAGGATTTCAAAAGAGTGAGTTAAGCCAGGCCTGGTGATTCCAGCCTGCAATCCTAGTACTTGGAAGGCTGAGACAGGAGGATCACGGGTTTTAGGCCAGTGCATGGTAACTTAAGGAGATCCCATTTCAAAATAAAAAATAAAAAGGCTGGGCGTGGTGGCTCACGCTTGTAATCCCAGTACTTGGGAGGCTGAGACCGGAGGATCCAGGTTCGCAGCCAGCCTCAGCTACTTAGCGAGGCAACTTAGTGAGACCCCGTTTCAAAAGAAAGAATAAAAAATAGGGCTGGGGGTGTAGCTGGGAGGTAGAATGCCCCTGGGTTCAATCCCTAGTACCGTAAAAAAAATTAAAAATAAATAAATAAAAAGGGCTGGAGAGTGTAGCTCAGAGGCAGAACACCCCTGGGTTCTATTCCCAGTAACACACACACACACACACACAGTGATTTAGAAGCAAAGAGTATCAAACACATGACTCTGAAAGAAGGGAAAAGCCGGGGCTTCAGAAAAATAATATGCAGTCATATTGTATATTTTCTCTTGATTTCTATATGAAATATTTTACATTATTCCAATATTATAAACTCACTCCAAAATCTGCAAGCATCATTTCTAGATACTTGTGTGTTCTGCATCCAAAACCAAACCTACATTATCTCCCTAAATATCTCCTTTATTCATGAGGACTCTGTGTGCAGCCCAAGGTAGGTGCAGGATTGTAAGTTCATTGAAATTGAGGTAGCAACAAAATCAATATTCTTTGATTCGCTTATGGCCTTTCATATTGCAAGGGGGATGTAAGATACGCCTTAATATTGCCTTATCAAGGTAAAAATCAAAGAGATAATGGGGTGATAAGCTGAAACATAGATAAGGAAATGGGGCAAAACCACAAACTTTGAGGATCAAAGCCTGGCTGAAAACAACACAGGCCAAGTATGATTAGCTTGCTAGATGAACCCAGTTTTGGATTAGAGCTAATGGACTCTGGTTGAGAAAGCTAAATGAGATATTGAAGCTAATCTCCTCAAAGCCCTTATCTACCAGGAACCTTGCAACATAACATACCACCCTAGGTTCACAAATTCAGGTCCTCTGTCTGGCATCATGCAAACAATATGAACAGGAATGGGGAGTAGGTTAAAGAGAACTGTGGCGCACACCTGCAATCCCAGTACTTGGGAGGCTGAGACAGGAGGAATGCAGGTTCGAGGCCAGCCTCAACAACTTAGTGAGGCCCTCTGCAACTTAGTGAGACACTGTTTCAAAATAAAAAATAAAAAGGGCTGGGGATGTAGCTCAGAGGTGGAACTAAATTCAATCCTTAGTACCCCCCCCAAAAAAAAGAGTGTGCAAATTCCTCAACACGCTTCTCTTGTCTACTGTCAAGGCATGGAGTCCCTGTTGCCTCCCCATGAATCTGATGAGCACTGAGATTGTTCTGACCAACAATAGCACATGTGACATTGTTGTGTGTCTCTTGGCCTCAGCTTTAAGAAACTGACAGCTTCTAGATCCTGTCTTTTTTTTTTTTTTTTGCGGTACCGGGGATTGAACCCAGGGGCGTTCTACCTCCGCGCTACACCCCCGGCCCTATTTTTTTATACTTTATTTTGAAACCGGGTCTCACGAAGTTGCGGAGGGCCTTACTAGATAGAGAGAGAGAGAGAGAGAGAGAGAGGGAGAGAGAGAGAGAGAGAGACAGAGAGAGTTGAGGCTGGCTGCGAACCCGGATCCTCTGGTCTCCGCCTCCCAAAGTACTGGGATTACAAGCGTGTGCCACCATGCCCAGCTAGATCCTGTCTTTTAGAACACTCTCCCTAGTACCCCTGAGCTTCCATTTTAAGAAGTCTAATCACCTTGGATCCACCATGAAAGAAAGATTAAATGCAGGTCAGTAGTCCCAGCGAGACGGGCCTAGCCATCCCTGCCAAGGGGCTACACGTGCGGGTGCAGCCACCCCATGAAGCAGTGAATACCACGTGACTCCATCAATGCCAGGGGGAACAGATGAGTCACCCTTTTAGGCCAGTCCTGACCCACAAAGTCACGGGAGAAAATACAATAGTTCTTGCATCCCCCTTTGATATTTTGGGGTAGCTTGTTATACAGTAGTAGATAACTGGAACAGAGCACTTCTTTTTTCCTTGGTTAATCCCCAAAGTCATCTGTTAATTACCCTTACTTTATAATACACTCTATGTTTATTAAATAGGAAGCCTCACCCTGCCTGCTCAGTCATACCAATTTTTTTTTTTTTTTGCGGTACCGGAGATTGAACCCAGGGGTCTTCTACCTCCGCGCTACGCCCCCGGCCCTATTTTTTATACTTTATTTTGAAACCGGGTCTCACGAAGTTGCGGAGGGCCTCAC
>PVJS01001379.1:20630-53151 GCA_004027185.1 Glis glis | reverse complement strand
TCCACCTCCCAAAGTACTGGGATTACAAGCGTGCGCCACCACGCCTGGCTTCGGTCATACCAATTTTTAACCTACACATACCAATGAAACCAGAAGATGGTGGGTTTGGCTGAATCTTTTCCTTGGTGTTCTCCTGGATAATGTCCCAAAGCTGCCATATAAATTTAGGATGCAGTATATAAAATGGCTGAGTTGGGTTTCTCTGACGATGCTGAATATACGGAGTGAACAGGTTGTAATCTGGCTTCTTGTACCACTAAGGAAAAACAAAAGAGCATAATCAAGCTCAGAGAACCATGCTGTAAAAAGGAGATAAGGAGATGGGCAGCACGCAGGCAAGTGGATTTAGACATCTTAAGAAGGTTGAATGCTCTCTGGTCATGGCAAACCAGGAGAGTCAGAGACACTCATTTGCACAGTTAACATCACCCGTCCCAGCCCTCGCTGAAAAACAGGCTCACTGGCTTTTACTTTTCACCAAAAGTAGCTAGCTCTTTGCTTAGAGGGATGATAATTTGCCAGAAGGTTCCAAGTACAACCTGCTTATATTTTGATGACTAGTAATAAACTTGTTTCAGTTCTATTGCATAAAATTTAACAGACTCCAAAGCAGAAGCCAAAGAGAAACACACTCAAGGAAAGGCTGGCCGGAACAGGTTGCATTTGAATAACAATGAGCTGTGGATGCACAAAATTTAGATTTTCCTGCTAACTACTTCCAATTTATTTTCAAAGGTCTTGCAACCACTCCAAGGGGGATCTCACCTTGTCACAATGGAACAATTGCAATTTTAATCAGCCCAACTTTTGGTGTAACTAGAAATTTCTGAGCATGTAGATGTGCTGCCTTCTCTGTCCATTCCTTCAGAACGAAAGCACTTTAGCATTAGATGGATAATGTCCACAAGTTTGCTACCGTGACTGGGTATCAAAATAGTGTGCACACACATGTATTCAATTAGTACCACTGATCAGTTTCATTCTGTCAAGACACAACCCTTGACTTGTTCCCATGATTAATCAGTCAGAGGCACTGCCCGCTGGAGTAGGGGGATCAAGGAAACACTTACCAGATTCAGATTTGCAGAATAAGGAGCTGGGTCCCAGGCCACCAAAATGACATCTTTATATAAAGAACTGTCAATGAAGTGATGGCTGGGGTTGGTCAGAATCTTCAAGCACATAGAAAAAAAGCAAAGCATTTCAAAATCAGTGTTTACTTCATCAAAAGTATATTTTAAGAGGTGAAAATTAAGAAGAGGAAACCAGAGCAAGAAAAAAACAAACATGGCTCAAGTTGTCTATTTTCCTTTGAGAGAGAGGGAGAGGCTGGCATTGCACGCTGAAGCACTTAAAGGATGTTTAGGAAAGTGAGGTTTTTAAAATAATACCACCAGGTTTTTTCTTTCTTTTTTTTTTTTACCAGCATTGTGCCATAGCTAGTGGTCTGGACTCCAGTCCCTGGGAGATATAACTCCCTAGGTAATTCAGGTCCCTTCTACAATAGCCTGGACATGTAATCTGGAGATGGTGTGAATGAATTGAGTGATGAAGGAGCCTACAGACTGCTAGCCACAACCCTCCTTCCATGGCCCTATCTGGTTCTAAATGAATTCCTCAATGTCACCTGCCAATCATTGTTTTTTTCAAACTATCATTTGGGGAAAATATACTTTTTTTCTTTTATATATTTTAAGATGCAATTTTTCAAGCCAGGTGTGGTGGTGCACACCTGTAATCTCAGTAATTGGGAGAGTAGGATCACAGGTTCAAAGCACAGCCTCAGCAACTTGTTTCAAAATAAAAAAATAAAGCCGGGCTTGGTAGCACACGCTTGTAATCCCAGTACTTGGGAGGCTGAGACCGGAGGATCCAGGTTCACAGCCAGCCTCAGCTACTTAGCGAGGCCCTCCGCAACTTAGTGAGACCCTATTTCAAAAGAAAGAATAAAAAATAGGGCTGGGGGTGTAGCTCAGAGGTAGAATGCCCCTGGGTTCAATCCCCAGTACCAAAAAAAATTTCTTTAAATAAAATAAAAATAAAAAATAAAATGGGGTGGGGGTGTAGCTCAGAGTTAGAATGCCCATGGGTTCAATCCACAGTACCACACACATACACACACACACAAAAAAACAATTTTTCACCACTATTAAGGTACACTTTTTGTTTTTATATTTTAATGTGTATATAGGGTGTGTCTTACAGGCGGCATGTATTTTAATCTGATGGTGTTTATCTCTCTCTCTGAGGAGTTGTTATTAAAAGAATTGTAGATCTTACAGCCATTGACGTCTATGAATTAAGGCAATATGGTAATTGTTTCTTACCTCGCTGCAGGCTGCCTAGCTCACTGAACTGTGCAGAGAGCTAATCATTTGTTCTGCAAGCAATTCCCCATAAATCACTTATCACCTCATTTTTTTCTACATATTTTTGAAACTCTAGAAATTGTTGTGGTTTGTTCTGAGAGTAATTCTGCCATAAATTTGGAAGGCATTCTTATTCAGAACATGAAGAAAAGGGGTATTTTCATTTCCAATTAAATAACTCATTTTCTGTTTCTAATTTTCCAAACCACAGACTACGAACCCTCAGATTTTGTGCTTTTTGTTCCCCTCCCCTTTGACCTCGGCATTCCTTATTGCCTTATTTCCTGAGTTGAACTGCCTTTTCTTTTTTTGTGTGTGTGGTACCAGGGATTGAACCCAGGGGCGTTCTACCTCCGAGCTACACCCCCGGCCCTATTTTTTATTCTTTATTTTGAAACCGGGTCTCACGAAGTTGCGGAGGGCCTCACTAAGTAGCTGAGGCTGGCCGTGAGCCTGAATCCTCCAGTCTCAGCCTCTCAAGTTCTGGGATTACAAGCGTGTGCCACCACACCCGGCTTGAACTGCCTTTTCTCAGGTTATAAACTGCAACATGCTAAGTTGATGATTATAAAAAAATATGCATTTCTATATATAATCTGATTTTCCTTTTGATCTTCTCATTTCTTCCTAGTCATATCATATCTAAGATCTCATTTCTCTGCATTTTTCATTATTTTTATAACTAGCAGACCCATAGAATTAATACAAGTGTCACCATCCTCGATAGCCAGGAAATTTATGTTCATTCATCCAATTAAACTATTTACCTACAGAATATACACCCACGAAAACCCTCCATCCATCTTACCTGGGAGTTGATGATGCGCACAGTGGTTTTATTTCCGACATCTTTCTCATAACCACGTGTAGGAGCAGAATTAAATCTCAAAACTGCGTCATGAGAATCTAAGGGAACATAAGTGACAAGCTTACTTTTTCTTTCTGTAGAATCACATAATCTAGGAAAAAAAAACGTTTAAGCGAATCTTTCAATACCTGAAGCTAATTGGATACCACCAGCAAAATTAATATCGCATATTTTTTCAGATAATTTATTGTTGATTTGGGATGAGATCTTGGCTAGAGAGATCAACATGGAAATAGACATACAGCCACACGCCACATTATGGGATGTGAGTGAGTAATGAGTCACATGTACTACAGTGGTCCCATATAGATTATACTGCCCGGTGACAATTGTAGCATCTAAGTACATTCTGTAATGTTCCCACAGTGATGAAATTGCATAATGATGCGTTTCTCATTTCTTGGAATGTAGCCTCTTGTCAATCGACATATGACGTGTGTGTGTGTGTGTGTGTGTGTGTGTGTTCAATTACAGAGGATACTGTTGGATCTAGACACTTGTTATTTTTTTCACATTCTTTACGAGTGACATACTTTCTGCAGCCCTTCCACCAAAAAGTTTCAAACCATTTGAAAAGTGGATGTACAGGAGCAGGTGAAGATACTAGGAAGGTCTAGAGCTTCATCTTCCTTGCGGGGTTCTGAGATCAGTCATGATGAGTAGCAATGCATCTAACTCTGCTGCCTTCACAGAAAGCAAGCATGTCTCTCCCAGGGCTAAAGCCAGAGCTTCCAATTCCACCTGACCACTTTTTTGGTGAAGGTTTATGTTTAAAAAGAAAACCAGCCCTGATCTCCATGCAGCCTTCCATACTGCTGCAGAGGTCAAGATCTGTGTGAGAGCAACTTTGGATCCTTCTGTATTCTTCAAGCCATGATCTGACTGTGCATCCCCAGAGACTGGGAGAGACCACCAAAGCCACCGGTTGCCAGGGCTCTTTGTGCTCTGTAATGGCACACTGTGGCCCCCTGAGCTTGCCCTACAACGTGGCATTCAACGTGGCAGCCCGACTTTCCCAAGTTCTTTCTGCTGAGCAGAGAGATGCTCTGTGAAAACAAGGCTCCACATCATGGAGGCCGAGGAGGAGACAAAGGGCGAGAGGTGGAAGAAAGTGGAATTGAAGGAGAGAATGGGGAATAAGTTCCCTTGGCTTAAGGCAGACTATAAACACACGTTTCTTGGAATTCCAAGAAACCAGAGTGGATGAGCAATAGGGAGATTTCTGTGGGCTGTCTTTAGCTTCGGCCAGCCATGTACTTTCCAAGCTTAACATGCAGCTGGTGCCCGTGCCAGAGGGTGAGAGGTGAGGCCATGCATTTCTGATCTGCCCAAGAACCACGTGAACATGCAGGCACTGCATTCAGCATGACGGCACCCCACATGAGCCCCTACAGCAGCCTGCCTTCTTCACTTGGGGCCTGCTACTTCTTCTCTGCATGTCTTCTTCCTATTTCCTGAAGAGTAAAAACTACCAGGGATGCTCCCATTAAAACAATGTCACAAGAGGTGTTTTCATTTATAAGTCCTGAACTCAAAAGAATTAGGATTCCAGTTTTTTTTTTTTTTTGGCGGTACTGGGGATTGAATCCAGGGGGCTTTTATATCTGAGCTACACCCCCAGCCCTATTTTTTTATTCTTTATTTTGAAACAGGGTCTCACTAAGTAGCTGAGGCTGGCCGCGAACCTGTGATCCTCTGGTCTCAGCCTCCCAAGTACTGGGATTATAAGCGTGCGCCCCCATGTCCGGCTAGGATTCCAGTTTTAAGCACCCCAATTATCACAAATTTGAACACAGAAAGCATATCTGTCTATGCCATCAAAAAATCCCACAGTTGCGCCGGGCGTGGTGGCGCACGCTTGTAATCCCAGTACTTTGGGAGGCGGAGACCTGATGATCCAGGTTCATGGCCAGCCTCAGCTCTCTAGCTCTCTTTCTCCCTGTCTCTCTCTCTCTCTCTCTACTTAGTGAGACCCTCCTCAACTTCGTGAGACCCGGTTTCAAAATAAAGTCTAAAAATAGGGTCGGGGGTGTAGCACGGAGGTAGAACGCCCCTAGGTTCAATCCCCGGTACTGCAAAAAAAAAAAAAATCCCACAGTATTCTTTTAGGAAGAGTTTGCAATAGTCAACAAGCTATGACTTGCGGGCCACATCTGGCCTGCCGCCTGCTGTGGGAGATAAACCTGAAGTGCTAGGTCCACACATTTATTTGTCCACATACAGTCCATGATGGCAAAGTTGAGCTGTTGAAACAGAGACCCTATAGCCCAAAAGCCTGCCATATTTACTACCTGGTTCTTTAAAAAAGAAAGTTTGCCAATCTCTAGAGTTGAGGGAATCTATTCTTCATGTAAATGATGTCGAAATACTTGAACACTTTCAGCTAAAAGCCAGTCCTTTACTTCACACTTTTAAGCACTTATTGGCACTTTTTTTTTCTGGTAGTGAATTGCATTATTATTTCCTTTTATTGAATAGCATGCTGTCATAAAAATCCAAATGATATTTGAGCTAGAAAAATTAAATTATCCACAGCAGTAGACCTCACATTTTAGTCACAGGGCCCTTTTATAATAATAAAAAAATGGATAACTTGTTTACTGCACTAGCAAGCAGAATAGAAAAATGTAAAATGTTTACTTATTAATTTATATGAAAATAACATTTTAAATAAAAACAACTATATAAAAGCAAAACAATAGTGAGTGAGAAGGCTGGCAGTGTTTTGAACATTTGCAAATCTCTTCAACGGTCTGTCTTTTTAGAAGCCAGTTGGTTTTTCATCTCTGCTTCTGCATTCAATCTGTTGCAATATGTTATTTTAGCTAGAATATATGAAGACTCAGATATACCATTGAAAACAGGGAGGCTATTTTAACAGTTTTTTCAGAGAACTGTGATTATTATTCTTTGATACTTCATCAAAACTTGACAAATGCCAGTTTGTTAAAGGTTGGTTGCCATGTGGAGTCTGAAAAATATATCAATAAAGTTTTTCCTAATAAATTAATGACTCCAGGTTTTAATTATGAAGTACCAATCAAGATTCTACTGGCAGCCCGGGTGTCTGCACCCACCAACCAGGCAGTCTTCTTCACAGGAATTTCTTCAGAACATGTTGTCTTGAAGATAGGGAGGTTTCCAAATTGTGGATTTTTAGAAAATTCAAATGAATAGTACAAATCCAAGAATCTAACTAGTTCTGCTACATTATAATCCATCAGTCTATCTTGCTGTTTAAATGGGTCTGTCACCACCATATAACTTTTTTATGTCATGCAATGATTGTTTGAAAACTCTCGGTTCAATAAGTTAGGCAGATCTCCAAACATTGATGCATTTCATTATTAAGTATCCCAAGACCACACTGGTTAACTCCACCACGGATCTCAACCAGTTTTCAAATATGTGAAGCTTCCAAGCTAGTAACCGAAAGCTTGGATTTTATTACTGGCAACAAATATTGTCAGTTATTTTCTTAAAAGTGACAGGCTTGCTTAATTCCTTTTTGAGAAAATATCTGCCAAGTATCCAAGTCTGAATCATTAAAGTGTGTCTGTCAGTCATTTTTCCCCCTAAGTACAAACTGTCTTTCATGACAAGAGTGGCTAATTCAGCTTACAACACAATCCTTACAAGGGCCTTTCTGTTGTCCACTGGTATGCAGAAGTGCTTTGTCCTGTTTCCCATTTTGCCACACAGGATCTGAAAACACATGTGCTCCGAGGTTGAGATTTCAGACTGCTTCCTCAAGTCTGTCCATAAGTGAAGCTTACACTCTCTCCCTTTTCTGTGATGCTTGGTGGTAAAAGGTACCCTAATGACCAGCATCCTTCAATACCACTGCCTTGATTCATACTAAGAAGCCAGTGGTTCCCGGCATCCTAACTTTTGCCTGGCCAGTGCAAATGTCAACATTAAAAAGGAAAGGACTTCAGGGTATTATTACAAAAATAGTTTTTACCTCGTGGACCACTGACAGGGTCCTGGGGACCCAGAGTGGACCACACTGCTTGAAATGATGATCTAGGGCAACCCCCTGAAGAAGCAGGAAATAAGAGGGGGTGCCAGACAGTGAGGGGGCTCTGGGTATTCAGGGAAATCAGCAACAAGGCCAGAGAAGAAGTGTGATGCTAACGCTCCCCAACCACACAGCCTCTGTCTCCAGGTCAGATGAGCAAGCCCAGGGGCTCAGGCAGTGGGTACATTTCAAATGAATTGAGTAGTTGTTCCAATTTAATCACACCACCCTTGAAAACCTACATGCAACTGTGTTCTAAGCCTTCTGACAACTTCGCAGGGCAGGCAGTGCACCGAGGAAGCAGGGAGGCAGAGCCCACGAAGCTTGTGCTTAACCTGATAGAAGCTGTCGGTGAGCAAGACTGGGTGGGTGCGTTGGTTGCAGGAAGAGCCAAGAGGGCCTCTTGAACAGGCATGTTGGTAAAGGCACGCCTGGCTGTGCACTGGCTCGGTAATGCACCTTAAAAATCTAAGCTCTCCATTCACATTTAGAAGAGAAGGACCTGGTCAGGCAGCGAGCACAGGGGATGGAGTGAAGCTTCATTTCTGGAGAAGGCATTTCAGGCCCGAGCAGCACCGTGCTGACCTTAAGAACGGAACCCGTCGAAGTGCAGCCACTGACGGGAGATCAAACCCTCCGAGAGCTGCCAGGCCGGCCGGGAGGCTGCCCGCACCCAGTCACTGCCTCGCCTTGGCCTGCACCCCGCATCTTCCCCCCTTCCTCCTCATCTGTGCTGATCAGAAAATGAAGACGAGAAACAGCGAGAGAGCACAAGTGTTCAGTCACGAGGGAATGGCTGCCAGGGATCATGACTAAGCCATGAGTGGTCTCTCTCCTCTGGCCTGATACCCTCACCTCCTGACTCACGTCAAATCCAGGATCTGGAGTGCTCCCTGTTGCTACGGTTGGAACAAGTGTCCCCCGAAGGCCCAAGGGCTTAATCCTCAGCCTGTGGCACTGTTGGGAGGTGGAAGAAACTGGGGGACACGATGGCAGAAAGTTAGGTCAATGGGAATGTGCCCTCAAAGGGGATATTGGGGTGCTGGTCTCTGTTCTCTCTCTTTCTGCTTCCTGTCATGAGGTGAGTAGTTTCTGCCACCATGTCCTTCTTCCATGATAGGCTGCTTCACAAAAGACCCGCAGAGCAACGGGGCCATGAACAGCAACCTCTGAAACCCTCAGCCAAATCACCCTTTCCTCCTTTTAAGTTGTTTATCTCGGGTACTTGTCCATGATCGAAGCTCACATGCTCTAAAATGAAGCTCCACCCTGCGGCTTCCCTGCCTCTAACCCGGGCACAGGGTGAGGACTTAGCTCCTAGCCCCGTGTGGAGGTTTGAATGCAGGCTCTCCCCACGTGACTCTAGGTGCCTCCCTTTCCTTATCTGCAACATGGGAATAGTCATATCTACGTATCACCTACTAGGGCTGTGAGGCTTCCAACAGCCAACAGAGAAAAAGCCTTAGAACAGGTCCTGGTCTGTAGGAAACACCCTTAAGTGGTACCTATTATTACAACTACTGACACTAGCTTCTGTAGAAGGATGTACAAGAATGTCCACATGCTGCCCTCCTGCCTTCCCAGCTGGCTTCTCTCGCTCCTCTCTCCTGGCCCCTGTACTCATCACCCTTATCAAACACCTCGCTGTGCTGGTTCTGTCTCCCCATGATGCTGGGCCTTCAACCTGGATTCCCCTCTTGGGAGCCATCTTTCCTCTCCTTCTCTCTATGCACCTAGCACCAGACTTCAGGGTGGGGTTGGGTTCCGTTGTCATTTCTACCCTGTCTATCTACATATCCCTCTGTCCTCCCCTTTCCACAGAATACTGGAGTTGTCTAGTTATGGTCTGGATCCCCCGCCCCGCCCCAGGGCTGTACAGAATTTGATGGCTGGGTCTGTGCCTGATACATCTTTGTGGCTAGCACAGGACCTGGCAGAGTTGATCAATAAATAACTAATGCTTGCTGAATGACTCTATGACCTATCTTCCTGCCTTCTTTAAAATAAGGTAACTTATCTTGCTGAGTGACTCTATGAACTTGCTGAATGTCTCTATGAACTATCTTCTTGCCTTCTTTAAGATAAGGTGACAAGACATGCCATATTCAAAGCTCTCTCCAGAAGCACTCTGGGTCCCACCATCTACTCACCCCATACCTTCCCTCTCCCACCCACTTGCCAGTACTCAAGTGTCAAATACACAGACCTTGGTCTTCCTCCTCGGGGTTATTACTGTTCATCCAGAGGACCCCCTCTGCTCTGCCGTGTGCTTCCTCAGGAGTGCGAGCAGTGACCTCACCAGCAAATTATTTTTTATTTTTATTTTTTGGGGCGGTACCGGGGATTGAACCCAGGGGCATTCTACCTCTGGGCTACACCCCCAGCCCTGTTTTTTATTCTTTATTTTGAAACAGGGTCTCACTAAGTTGCAGAGGGCCTCACTAAGTAGCTGAGGCTGGCCGTAAACCCGGATCCTCCGGTCTCAGCCTCCCAAGTACTGGGATTACAAGCGTGCGCCACCACGCCCGGCTATCAGCAAATTATTATTGCTTACATGTACGGTGAAAACAGACCATCTGGTGACTCTCGGAAAGAAAGCTCCATTTTCCAACACAGTTCAGGTTGCTTTTCAACAACATATTCAAAGTGGAGGTGTTTGCAACTGCTACACCTTTCTAACCCCAAACAAGGACTCAGTGTGACTCAGTGTAATAGAAGGGGCTAGGGGGACAGGACTGCACTGCCCATGGAACAAACAGCAGGGGGCGACCAAGGGCAGACAATCGGCACATCTGAGGTGTAACTGGGTTTCCCTCTATAGAGTACTGGGGACCTCAGCCTGGAAAGGACCTCCTGGCAGAGCTGAGGTGGGAACATTTGCACAGACTGTCTTGGGCACTTTCCAGCTCTGCCTTCAATTTCTCATCAGATCATGACCTTTGGTAAGTCTTGTGAGCATCACTTAGCCAATTCCCAAGAAAGTTACTTAGGGGCCAACCTGAGTTCAGCTACAGCGTGTCCCAGTGTTCCCAGATGCCGGAAGGAGCCTTCCATGTGAATTTGTTTCCATCATGAGGACTATTAATGGGTTTAGGCACAGACACTTTCAAGCGAGCAGGAAGGAGATGCTGATGCTGAGACAAACCTTCTTCTTCTTCTATTTTTTTTTTTTTTTGTGGTACCAGGGACTGAACCCAGGGGCATTCTACCTCCGAGCTACACCCCCCCAGCCCTATTTATTTATTTAAGCAGTACTGGGGATTGAACCCAGGGGCATTCTACCTCTGAGCTATACCCCCAGCCCTATTTTTTATTCTTTATTTTGAAACAGGGTCTCACTAAGTTGCAGAGGGCCTCACTAAGTAGCTGAGGCTGGCCACGAACCTGCAGTCCTCCAGTCTCAGCCTCCCAAGTACTGGGATTAAAAGCATGCGCCACCACACCCGGCCTGAGACGCACCTTCTAAAGATGAAACACTTTCTGTTTTTATAAATTGAATGAGGATGGGATTATATGACTTAAAAATTGTAGTACAAAATCGGAGTCAAAGAAACCTAGATAAAAGAGGAAAATTTAAAAAAGAATTCTAGGCATGCTCTTCATTTGTGAGTTTACAATTCTAATCATGAAGTAGAAGAGCACACAGCATAAATTATTATTTTTTTCACACAGCATAAATTAAATTTGGATACTAGAAACTAACAAATATGGAACTCTGGTATTTCATGTTTCTCTGGAACACGGACTGCTGGTGTCTTTCATTGTCTCTTCCAAATACCAAATAGAGTTTAAAAGGCTCTGGTCAGGGATATTTATGCAGGAATAGAGAACAGGGGAATTCTCTCTGGCATGCAAGAGCATTCCAAATACTATGTATTTATGATGCAGAGGTGTTTAAAACAAAACAAAACCAGAAGCCAGTTACTGCCTGCTTCAAAGCATAATACTTAAATTCCTCCTCTCCATTATTAATATTGGTCCTCGGAAATGGGAAAGAACTGTGGTGTTATTTCACCCCGGGGACCTCTAAACCACTGGTCTTCCTTAATAAATTGCAGGCTGCTCTGCTCTGGCTCCAGTTCAAGCTTATGTGACACATGGACAGTGTTGTTATGAGCCTGCTGCAATGTCAGCACAGAGACCCAGGGACCCCAGACCACAGGCCCAGATTTGGTTTTTTGTTTTGGTTTGGTTTAACTTTTTTTTTTTGCGGTACCGGGGATTGAACGCAGGGGCGTTCTACCTCTGCGCTATACCCCCGGCCCTATTTTTTAATGCTTTATTTTTGAAACCGGGTCTCACGAAGTTGGTTTAACTTTTGAAGAATTCCCCATCCAGTCTCTCTGCCGAGGACATCTGATGAGATCTGGGCTTCTAGGCTGGTCTATGGGGGTACCACTTCATCCCAAGACTACCCTGGAACATTAGCTACTCTTCAAGGACACAGAACAACTACCCGGCCTGCTTAAAATGAAGCTTTCAAATGATTACTCCTTTGTAATGAGGGAGCCATGCCCCCTGAATGTCACTTCTAGACTAGGTATGACTAGAGGCATCTGCAGGGAGAATGCATTAGATGTGGTGGTTTTACATCTGGACTTGAGGCCAAGGCGATCTCTGAGTCCCATCTGTTTCCTGCACCCAGTACAGAACCAGGCACACAGAAGGGGCAAAACACATGTTTGCTAAGTGAATACATGATCCTGTAGGCCAAGCTGCCTGCTCACTGGTGCAGCAATGGAAGTAGCCTGATCATAGAGAGAAGTCAGAGGAACAAAAAGATCCCAAATCCTTTTGAGGGAGAGAAGAGGTCCGGCAATGGTGGGGAAATAAATGCAATCCAGGGTAGAGGGAGAGTTCTTAGAAAGTCAGTGCATCCTGTCCAGTGCAGAGCTTGGACTCTGGGAGCAGGAAGAACTTCAGCCCTACCCCATCTCCTTCAACTGAGAGATGCTGGGAGATTGAAAGGGAGCTGGCATGGTTAATGTTGTATGTCAGCTTGGCTAGGCTACATTGTATAGTGGTTTTATTAAACAGCAGTCTAGGTGTCCCTGTGAATGTTTTGTTTGTTTTTAGATGTGATTTACATTTAAATCAGTAGACTTTGATGAAAGCAGATTACTCTCTGCACTGTAGATGGGCCTCAGCCAATCAGTTTAAGGCTCTAAGAACCAGGGCAGATGTTTCCTGAGGAAGGACTTCAACATGGGAGAATGCAATATGGAAACCCTGCCTCAGCTTCCTACCTTTCAGCACGCCCCACAGACTTCAGACTTGCAAGGCCCCACAATCACTGAGTCAAGTTCTTAAAATAAATTTCTCTAGTCCCCTACTGGCCTGTTTCTCTCCAGCACCCTGACTGATACAGGAGCTATGAACCGCATCTGCTCCAGGACTCCTGACACCAACCCGAAGACAGTCTGGCAGGCGAGATGGAAAACCAGGACGGCTCTGTACCCTCCTGGAGAAGGTCCCCACTGTGCACACTGGCCATGACCCAAAGGCCATCTTGGGCCAACGATCGGAGGCCAGAGCTCACTTTCCCACGGGAACATGTTCTCAACAGCAGTGGGATGTTCCTCAGAGCCCAAGGAATTGGATTTGGTCCCTAAAGTAACCAAAGCTATCATCATGTATCCTCTCTGGAGTTGACACCCCTGATCGGACAATCTCTGCCTCCTTTCCTCCTCTTGTTCTTTCTTCCCCCATATTCCCACCACACCGCGGGCTGCCCTGCCCTGTGTGGGCAATGTTGGAAGTCTATTGATGTAGACCAGGGTTCCTATGACAGATGGCATCTAAGACATTGGAGGGGCCAAGGGTGGGGCTGCATGGAACTTCCACTGGCACCAGCTTTAGGGGGGGAGAGGCATTCTTGGTTCTCCCCAAGAATCCCTAAGACCCTGCTCTAAGATTCCCCCCAAAATAGCTCTGCTGGGACCCGAGACAGACTCATTCTGTCCCAGCTCCTGCAGGTCTGCGGCTGACCCCAGAAACTCCCGGTGCACCGACACCAGCCTGCCCCACCAGCGAGGCACAGCACCAAGAGCCAGACCCCAGCTAACCCACCGGCTCAGGGCAGGGTGACCCCGTCCCCGGATGACACCCACCTATTTCCTCCCCCAAAGAGGAGTTGAGGATGGCGCCCGCGGACATGACGACGGCGCAGCTGCGCAGGCCTCCGGGGTACAGCTGGCCCAGCGGCACCGACGGCACCAGGCGGCGCCAGCCCAGCGCGGAGAAGGGCGCCTCGGTGCCGTCCAGCGTCCGCACCCGCGCGCGGCCGAGCTCGCACAGCAGCTGCGCCCTGCTCCGCCGCGCCTCCCGCCTCCCGCGGAAGCGCACCCCGTGCTTGTTCGTGTTCAGGTAGTCCCTCATGGCCTTCTGCAAGCGCGGGTTCAGCATTTTGGAGGAGACATTCCCTTTCCAGAGCCGGTATAGGAAAGCCCTGGACATGGAGGCGTACAGCCGGTCTCCATCATCGCCCTCTTCCAACAGGTGGCTCCTGCCCTGCCTCCGGTGCCTCTTCTTCACCCGCCTTCTCTGGACCGGTCCAGCGGGCAAGGCCCCGTCCCTCTGGGATGACTCCCCAGGGGAAGGGATCCCCAGTGTCCCCTGAGTGTGGGTGTGCCACCCCGGCTGATCCACAGCAAGCAAGTCGTCGTTGTCCTCGGTGTAGAAAGCGCTTTGAGATTTCCTCCCCACCTGGGATGAAAGCATCTCTTCGTTTTCAAACCCATCTGGGGCCTGGGCCCAGTTCTGCGGGTCCCCGGGACCTGTGTGAAAGGGGCCTGCAGCGTGTCCGCCCTGCGCCTTGTTTGCCTCGGAACTCCGCGGCGAGGAGGGCTCGTGCATGGCGCCCATGATGGCTCGCTGCTTGCCCTGCACAGGCAGAAGCTGGCGGGTCTCCAGGAAGGGGAAAGGGCTGGGCACTGGCTCAGCGGGGTTGCTGTCAGTGAAGTAGATGAAAATCACCAGGAAGAGGAGTCCCCAAGCAAATATTCCGCAGAGCATTCCTTGTCTCCATTGCTTCAGGTGTGGTTTCATGGCAGAGCTCCGGGCTAGGCGACTTGGTGTCTGGGAGCACTGGGAGGCGGGGGGAACCTGAAACACAGCCAGGAGCTACAGTTAGTCAGTGTGGGGCACTTGCTTAGACCCTGCTGGGACCACCTTGCCAGGGCAGTATTGGGGTGGGGGCTGAAGGGACGTGGGAAGCTGGGAGCTTTATTCAATTCAGGGGTGATACCTGCTCCTGTCTTGTCTCTTAACCTCCGCTAGTCAAGGGGTCTCACAATCTCGGCTGAGAGTCTTGGGAGAGGAAAAACCTTCCCCCTGTGACTCAGGGACATGTTGGCCTCCTCACCTTGAGATCTGCTGTGTGGGGGCCTATTACAACCAAATCCCCCTGTTTCTGTGTTTATAGAATTCCAATTTGATGAAGCAAGCCGGGAGTGAGGCATAGATCGCCCACTCTTAGCTGCTTATCAGTCTGCCAAAGGCTTGGAACCCATATACTTCATGCATGGCTGTGTGTTTCCAAGGGGCAACAACCATATCAGATTCCTCATGGTCTCCCCAGGCCTGGAAGGATGCCTGGGACATACCAGAGGTCCACCAATAGCAATGCTTGGGTCACTGTGGCTACAGACGAATGGTATGCCAGATGCTTGTGGACTTCAACAATGCCCCGGAACAAGGCCCTCCTGCTTTTGCAACCAAGTCAGAATCACCAAGGCCAAGCAATAAACAGGAGAAAATGCCAGCAGTTAGCTCGCTCTGTGCTGGGCCCTGTTCTTAGCCTTATCCTGGATTATCTCATTTAGTTTTATCCATACCTAATAAATTAGGGAATACTGCAATGTCCATATTCTAGATGAGGAAACTGAGGCCCAGAGAGATTAAGAAACTCGCTCAAAGCCACAGAGATAGCAGGCAGAAGATATTTATTGGGGTTTCATCCTGTGGGCACAATTGAGCAAATCATTGGTCATGTGATCGACCTCAAGCCCTAGTCCCCTCTTTTCTCTAGAGGTGGGACTGACCCATAGTTCCAGCTCTGTCATATCACCTGGTTGGTCTTTCTGGTGATCAGTCCCCAACCTGAAGCTATTGAGGTGACTCTGTGAGTCACCCCATTAGCATGGCAAAGTCCATCCTACCTTAGGAACTTCCAAGAGTTTAAGATGCTCCTGATCAGGAACCCAGGACAAAGACCAGATGAATTTTTTCACACTGGGTCTGCAGTCCCTAATTGATTAATTAAGATACTGGGGAGTAAACCCAAGGGCATTCTACCTCCCACCTACACCCCTAGGCCTTTTTATTTTGAAACAAGATCTCGCTAGGTTGTTGAGAGTCTCTCTACATTCCTGAGGCTGGCCACAAACCTGTGATCCTCCTGTCTCAGCCTCTCCAGTACTGGCATTCCAGGCGTGCACGACCATGAGTGGTGTGCAGTCCCTAATTTATAAGACTGTCTTTCTGCTCCTGGCTGTGAATTATCACTGTCCTGGTTTCCCTTCACCGAGCAGCAGCGCAGGTGGACAGCAGAGAATGGGAAACAGAGGAGTTTCTTGTTCTAGCATTAGCTTGAGATCATATTTTAAAACACAGAGACAGAGTGGAGAGAGATGAAATGACGAAGACAAAGCCTGGCGCTGTAGGGAAGGAGCCAGAAACATCTGGCTTTAGGGCCAGTGCTCACCAAGCCAGATGAATTAATGCTGCTCTAGTTCAGTGGTGTCAGGAAGCCGCAGGTGAATCTGCTTGGGAAGGTGAACCTGCTACAGTCCACAGAAAGTTCCAGATGATCAGATACTGACTTCATTATAGGAAACACCGAGTTCCCAGCTGAAGCGATAGGAAGCCTTGTTTGTCAAGGGAGAAGATGGTAGACAGGATAGGGAGGGAGAATGACAGGATGTCTGGATGCACAGGAAGTAAAGGACAGAGGGGCCCGCAGTGGGTCCAGGATCTGTGACAATTTGTTCTCTCAGCCTGGTGTGCTAGGAAGTCGCAAGAGACAGGATCCCTGCAGCCCTCTGAGCTCCACGGAAGGAGTGTGGATCCCAGTGCCGGAACGATGCTGCTCTATCAAGTAAGATGTATGTGGCTTGCACAGTAATTATAGAAAGGAGTGGGTTCACTGCCTCTGTTTGTGATTAGACTTCAACTTTTAATAATCCCAAACCCTTCACTGCAACTTCTGTAGCTGCAAACCTTCTGTTGCTAATTAAGGGAACATTCTCTAAAAACGACTACATCTCAAAAGCAGCGGCAAATCCTCTGCTACCAAAATGCTACCCAAATCACTCTAAGTCTCGTGGTTCTCAGTCATCAGCATATTTATAATAAATTCAGGGTGGAGAGGTAGAGGTAGGGGACATCATCGGTGTTAAAGTTGTGCATCACGCTCTTCCTGGAAAGGACCAGACGTCCTAACAGAAAAGAAGGGTTGGCTAAGCAATAGAAAACATATTTTCCCCCTAATATAGTGCCTCTGAAATATTATAATGACATAGCTTAAACAAAGTGGTCTGTTTTACTCAGTGTCGTCTGCCATCATTAGCTGATGTGATAGAAATGGCATCGGGGAGGTATAAGAGGTCCATCAGGAAAGCCATCTGTCCCCAGGCGCCGATGGAAAAGTGCTTCCTAATCAGACCTTCACGTGTGTTTTGTTGGCGGCACTTGAAGTGACTAAGGCTGTGGGGTTCTTGTCACTTTTCCCCTGGGAGGAGCTCCGGCAAGATTATATGCAAATGGATGCAAAGTGGCTTTCTCTTCCTTTCCATGGCGATTCCAGCCTTATTACCTGGCAGCGGGAAGGTTTCGATTCCCAGTGGATGTTCTCTGTCTACTGGCACCACGTCTTTCCATCCCCACCCTCCCTCCCTCTTCTCTTCTCTTTCTAGACGCCTCTAGGAAACTTCTATTTTTGCAGGCAGAATCAAAAGTGCCCCACCGCTGGCAATTGTCTCCATTGTTCGACTTGCCTAGGAAAGCCAGTGGGGGCCCCTGTCTAAGATACTAATTCCCAAACAAAGAAACGAGTCGCATTCCCTCATGGATATTCAGACCAGCACAAAAGAATGTTTAAGTCCTTCTTCTGATTGTTCTGAAAGAAATCACATTTTCCAAAAGGCACAATTTATCACAAGTTGTCAGATGAAATTATGAAATGTAAACACTGCTGCAGATGAACATTACAGTGCAGCTTTGGGTTAACGCAGCTAACTTCTTATTTGGTTCAAGGGCAAAGAGAGGTTAATTCCAGGCCTTGCCACTTTAATGAAATCCCTCTCCTGCCCTGCGGGTGACAAGCTTTATTGTCAGTTTTCTTGAATGGAGTCTTTTTTTTTTTAAATACACTCTGACTGATGTGTCTGCTACAACAGCCAGCTGGCCAGGTTTTCTCGTGTGTGTGTGTGTGTGTGTGTGTGTGCGCGCGCGTCTCAAAGAGTTGTGTGAACTAATCTTAAATCTAAGTATTTATTCTAACGTTGAACTAATACAGATTTAGTGTGTGAGCTATAGCGAGACGCTCTGGTATCTTAATAGCCTTCGGGAGTCGTTTTCTTTCGAGAATCATTTTTCTAAAATTAGCTCTCGTCACATATCTGAGAAAACACTCAGTGTGTGGGAGAGGAAGAGCCTTCCCGCTGCTGGAAATTGCCCATCTCATCCCTACCTCATGGGCCCCTTTTACAATGGGCCCTTTCCTTTTTCCATTTTTATAAATCTAAGAAAGGCTCAGGACTGCTAAAGGCAGAATGTGAAGATCCACTCCCTCATCCATTCTCTCTTTAGTCCCAGCCCCTTCTTAAGCTAATGTCCACAAGAAGAGAAAGGCAAAGGTCAGCCCGGTCAGCCCAGCACTGTGATGGCCGGACAGCAGACGCCCTTTCCTAAGGAGTGGATTTGTCAAGTCTTTGTTCCAGGAAGGGCAGCGGGGCCTCCTTGTTGCGACCCAGGTCTGTTTGACTCCCAGTGTATGTAGTGAGCTGTGATCCTTGTGCTGGGAAGGGCTCTTCCAGGGCTGACAGACCTCGCTTTGAAAAGGCCCAAGTTTAAAATGCTGATACCAGGGCTTCTGGTTATTTAAACCCCAGGTACTTGAGTGAGCTACATTGGGGACCGCAAGTTTCCTGAAGGTGGGGAGCACATCTTATTCAGTCCTGTATCACCAACCAGAGTGGATTGGCCCATGGAAGGCTCCCAATCAGTACTTCTGAAATAAGTGAAAAAAAAAAAAGATTAAAACTAATAAAAGAAATGGGGCAAATGTACTACACTAGGATTGTCCATATAGGAGCTCCTGGTTGGTTTAGGAGGAAGGCTGTGTTTGGCTTGCTGTGTTCTCAGCCTGGCAGGAGTGTCTGGGTGGCTACAGGCAAATGTAGGGTTAAATTGTTGGATGGTTAGGTGTTGTGTGATGGCTAGGTCCTTAGATGGCTGGTCTGTTTTATGGCTAGGTTGTTGGATAGTTAGGTTGTGGGATGGCTAGATTGTTAGATGTTTAGGTTGTTGGTTGGTTAGGTTGTAGGATGTTAGGTTGTTTAATGGTTAGATTGGATGGTTAGGTTGTTGAATGGTTAGGTTAGATGGTTAGGTTGTTGGATGACAAGTTTTTTTGGGTGGTTAGATTGTCGGATATTAGGTTGTTGAATGGTTAGGTTAGATGGTTAGGTTGTTGGATGACAAGTTTGTTGGGTGGTTAGATTGTTGGATGTTAGGTTGTTGAATGGTTAGGTTGGATGGTTAGGTTGTTGGATGGTTAGGTTGTTGAATGACTAGTTTGTTGAATGATTAGGTTGTTGATTGGCTAGGTTGTTGAATGACTAGTTTGTTGGTTGGTTAGGTTGTTGGTTGGTTAGGTTGTTAGATGACTAGCTTGTTGGATGGCGAGGTTGTTGGATGATTAGGTTGTTGGCTGGTTACATTGTTGAATGTTAGGTTGTTGAATGGTTAGGTTGGATGGCTAGGTTGTTGGATGACTAGTTTGCTGGATGATTAGGTTGTTGGTTGGTTAGGTTGTTGAATGACTAGCATGTTGGATGGCGAGGTTGTTGGATGATTAGGTTGTTGGTTGGTTAGGTTGTTGGATGACTAGCTTGTTGGATGGCAAGATTGTTGGATGATTAGGTTTTTGGTTGGTTGGGTTGTTGGTTGGTTAGGTTGTTGAATGACTAGCTTGGATGATTAGGTTGTTGGCTGGTTACATGGTTGAATGTTAGCTTGTTGAATGGTTAGGTTGGATGGGTAGGTTGTTGGATAGCTAGGTGGATATTACTAACAGCAGTCATAGTATCAGGGTGTGGTGAAGTAAACTAGCAGCAGTTATCAAAAGCTGCCAGTTACCAAATGTCTCTGTGTGCCAGGAACTGTACCAAGCACCTCACAAGCATCATCTCACTTTAATTCCTTATGTCAGTTAAGCCTCCATCAGACTCTTTAGTAAACATTATTATCCCTGTCTAGCAGATAAAAAACCTGGAAGCTCCAAGAAGTTCCTTTCTAGTGTATTTTTCCAAAGTTTCTCTTTTTTACACTATGTGAGGAAGCCAGAAAAAAACTGCTAGGTGCTACACAAACATCAATTTTACAATTTTAATGAACCCTTTTCCCTCTCCACCACAAACCACTGTGCCTAATTTCAGCCCAGCTCCCTAAATTAACCAGACCAATTGATTCCCTAACATCCATTTTCCCCAACATCTCTGTTTTTATTTACTAGAGTGACTGGTTTTCCCACTGAGGCCTCCTAGGTCACACTTCCATGGTCCTGGCATTCACTGGAGATGGCTTAGTCTTGGGACACCACCAAATTGCTGGGTCACAGTGGGCTGCCAATCTGCTCACTTTTCCAGAGAGTATAGGAGTCAAGGCTGGCGGTCACAAAGCATGTGTGAGCTAGGAAGGAAGACAATACGACTCTCACTGCTTTGCTGTTCAGTCCCAGGACTACTGAGTGCGTGTTGGAGAAATATGGATTAAAGCACCCCGGAGTGCTTCGGTGATGAAGAGGCCAGAGTTGGACATGAATGCATCAGTATGAAGAAGGTGGTCATTTCAAGCCAGGGGATACCTAGGTCAAGTGTGCCTTGGGAGAGAGGCTCGGGGCTCAAGTTGGATGAGGGTAGGCCACACTTACAAGAAGATGGAATTATTTTTCTGGGTTCAGATAATTTCCACAGTAGGGGGTTTTTGCTCAAGAGGCAGGGCAGATGGGAAATAGTTTAAAAGGCAAAGACTCACATATGTGAGCCACTCTGGGCAGCTTTCCTTTGGGGCAGGGGGAGATGGAAATGATTCCAGACGTCTATCATTGGTTGTGCAGAGACAACACAAGCTGCCTACCAGCCAGGGTTTGCTGGCTTCCTGAAGCAGCATTCATCTGGTTTGGACTCGGTGGCCTCTTTGTTTTACAATAATTAGCATTCAAATATTTACACTTTATACCAGCGATGTGCCAAGGCTCCTGGCTGGAGCTGTAAATTTGCTTCAGCGCTGATGTCTAATTGTCAAAAAGATGGAAGGTTGCAGACCTGCCCTTGAGACTTGAAGGGTTCATCTGGATTTGTGAAACGTAAGTGGGCTTTGGGGTAAAAATACAGGCAGCTTGTCAGGGGCTCTGACAAGGATGGTTCTATACCATCTAAGGCTATCATTTTAAGAAGGAATGTGGGCTGCTCCCCATCCTAGCCTCGCTGGGGCCCACCCAGCACATCACCCTGGGCAGGCAGTGGATGGGCATGTGATGGCACCACCCAGGTGAGGTGTCAGGGCCACCATCCCTGGCCTGGGCATTGGGAAATGCAGAGCGATGCAGACAATAACACCTATCATGAGGAGCGGAGGCAACGTGTAGTTGACCAGAAAGCCCTGTGGCCAGTCAGCCTGTGTAATTTTGGTTTAATCCTTGCAGTCTCCATTTCTTCATCAAATATTGAATCATAACAGTCCTTAAATCATCATTGCGTTAATGAAATGAATAAACAGTGTGGCCCTCTTAACACAATGCCTGACCCAAAGGGAGAACTCAGATAATATTATGTTTCAGTCTGGGTTTTGGAGTTCTGTAAAAGTGGAAAGAGTGGTTTAAGAAACATGGGTTTCACTGTATGAACCTTGGTCCCATGTGTATACACTGGATGGTTTACCAAGAGGCATGGCTCTTTTTCAATGACCCTACATGGACATGTCCCAATTTAGATAAACACCAGCGCCTGACTCAAGCTAATGAACACTAAATAAATCCTGCCTATGGAAAGACCTTCTCTCTGGTGCTGCAGTCCTAAAAAGTAAACCTGTCTAGACTGAATGGCTGATAAGTATCTTCTAATGGATTCATTGTGTTGATCAGCTTATTACAATCTATGGTGCCATAATTCAACAAATATTTATTAAGTCCTAGGTAAGGCTGGATATATATCACATGATATCTCGCCCTTGGGGGACTGATTCCTTTCGGGGAAGTTGAGATCTAAATGCTTGGGTTACAAAAGCATGAATATAAAGGATAATATGGAACCCAGAAAAGAAAGGGGGCTTAGGGGGACCTTTTCAAAAAACTTCAAAGACCACACATGGCATTTGTTTCTCCCATTGGAAAAAGAGTCTTGTGTGGAAAAAGTTACATGGGGGGAAAAAAGTCAAATGTTTTAGCTCCATCTTCATAAGTAAATCTCAAATGTAACCCTACAGGGAAAACAGAAGCTGCAAAAGCAATTGCACAAAACTGGGCCATGTTATGTCAAAATTTAAAATACAAAATATAAACTTTACCTGGTAGCTGCTTCGGATGAGGGAGGGAAGAGATTTGGATGGGTGGGAGGGAAGCAGGGTGCGTGCATCATTGCTAAAATATTTCCTTCCTTATAAAGAAAGGACCTGTAGTAAATATGGGAAAACATTATTATCCATTAATTCTAGGTACCTTACTTCCCTTATTATTCTAGCTTCTCTGTTTTACTACATACTTAAATACTTAATCATGTTAAATAACAAGAAAAGTTGTAAAAAGTAAAACTGTCAGAAAAGTTGCAAAGAGTTGCAAAAAATAAGTTGAAAAAAAGTCATTGGGTTTAGGTTTATCTCTCTTTCCAAATCCCCCAGGTAACAACTCCTGCTAAGAGAGGAATAGGAAACATACATTGAGTATTTTACACGGGATTCCAGATTTAGTTAAAGCTTTCATGGGACAACCTTATCAGTCGAGAGAAGAATAACTTTACAGCATAATGGTTCATGAAAGCGTGGGAAAGCCCAGAGCTTACACCGGGACAAGGCTTCAAGCCCTGGCTCCCACTGTCTGTGTGAACTTGGGCAAGTGTCTGTACTCTGAGCCTTACCTTTGTCTTCTGTTAAATGAAGATTATCCCAACCTCATAGAGTTGTTACAGAATAACCTATATTGTCATATTTTTAGTTTTCTTTTTAATTAACATAATTTTATTTATAGGGTACCATGTGACATTTCAATACAGTAGGTGCTGATCAAATCAGGGCCATTAGCATTTCTATCTTTTTATCATTTCTTTGTGTTTGAAGCCTTCGAGATCTTCTTTTCTAGTTCTTCATAAAATATATAATAAGCTGGGCATGGTAGTGCATGCCTATAATCCCAGTACTTGGGAGGCTGAGACAGGAGGATCGCAGGTTCATGGCCAGCACCAGCAACTTAGTGAGGCCCTCTGCAACTTAGTGAAACCATGTTTCAAAATTAAAATAGGGCTAGGGGAGTAACTCAGAGGTAAAATGTCCCTGAGCTTAATCCCCAGGACTCCCCCACACAAATAAAATAAGATATATAATAGGCTATTGTGAACCTATTGTCTGTCACTCCACTGTGCTGTAGAACACTAGACCTTATTCCTCCTGTCTGACCACCTGTTGGCACCTGTTATCTAACCTCCCTCCGTCTTCCTGCTTCCCTTCCTCATAACCACTACTCTCCTCTCTTCTATGCTGAAATCAACTTTTTCAGCTTCCATGTGTGAGGGAGAACATGTGACACTTGTCTTTCGGTGTTTGACTTATTTCAATTAACATTATGTCCTCCAGTTTTATCCACTATGCAGCAGATATTTTGCATATGTACAATATTTTATGGCCGAATAACATTCTACTGTGTCTACATACACCACATTTTCAATATCCATTTATCCATCAATGGACACCTCAGTTGACTCCATACCTTGGCTACTGTGAGTAGTGCTGCAGTAAACATGGGAATGCAGGTGTCTCTTTTGATAGGCCAATCACAAATTTTAACAAGGAAAATGCAAAGAAAATATTTATTGTTACTCCCATAAACACTAAGTATCTAAAAATACCAGGCATGCTGTGTGGCAGCAGCAGGTGGTGCTAAGCACTTACATGCGACATCTTGGCTCTCAACTGCTGGGGGCAACACACACACATACACACACACACACACACACACACACACACTCACGCATATTTAGTGAGAGATGGAAATATATATGTAAATTTATATATATATAACCCATATATTTGTTTATGTACACACACACACACACACACACACACACACACACACACTAAGCATTTATTATATGTCCAGGCACTGTGGTAGATGGTAGGGACTAAATAGACAAAATAACAGAATCTTATAATTCTGTAATCTTATATTACAGGATCCTGGATCCTGTAATATAGTGGGAATAACTGGTAACACTGTCTTCATAGTGGGTGCCAGTGTCAGCCAACTTCATAACTAAACGAAATAGCTGTTCATTTATTCTTATTTTGTACTTTTATGTTCATATGCAAATGGTATTACAATGAGGGCATCTGCATGTAATTTCCATGCTGAGTAAATGACAGGTCTTCAGCAGAAAAGACATCACTTATCCAACATTTATTCACTCAACAAACGTCTCATATAAGCCACACACTCAGACATAAAATTATTAGTCATCATTCCATATGTGACATGCAGCTTAAATGAAATGCTAATACCACTGCGTTAGAGTCATAAAACAGAGCCGATCTTTATGTTGCCTCTCATTCCAGTGTGCACTTGTTCATTTTCTTTCTGCTCTTGGCAAGATTTAAATAAAGGCTTTTTTTTCCCCCTTGCTCTACAAATGTTTGCAGCAGCTATATTACACTGACTTAACACAGCATTAACTACAGTACAAATATACACTCCCCAGATTGCTTTTTGAAAAAGGAAAATGCTTATGATGTCTATCACAGACACACTGAATTGATCAGTCTAAATTTTATTTAAAATGTCAGATGAGATGGATAAAAATCTGTATCTGGAATTCAGTTCTGAACAGTGCCGGCTTATTACTTTATTTCAAAGGAAAAATATGTCCCCCCCCCAAAAAAAATGTCCTGCTCTTTCAGAATGTAAAGTTCAAGTTAAGCCAAGTTATGACCACACTGTGTTGTGTGCTAAGAAGAAAAATAAAAAATAAAAAATAAAAAAAACATTTCTGGCTTGGCTGCCTTTCTTGTTGGAGTGAAATTTTTAGTTCCAATTCTGCAATAAAATAAAGTATCAGCCCTCAATGAAAACAATGGAGCAGCATGGGCTGAGATGAAGGCAATATTATGATGTTTTACTATATAAACCCAGGCACAAAACGAGACAGAACATGGAAGAGACGCCTCTAGACAGAGACAGGGCAGTGCAGCCAAGAAAAGTGACTTACGCTGGAAAAACCAAATCACTGAACTCTTTCAAATCTAAAGGATTGGACAGATCGAATAGGTTTCTATTTTCCCAACTCCAAAATAAATGAATGCAATCATAGAATCATGAGTTCATTGCTTACGATATAAACATTTGTCTTCGACAAGGCAAAGAACATGCCATCAGTGGGGACATTTTCTCCCTCCATCCTGGAGACTCGGCGGCTTGCCTTCATGAGTGTTCAACGGGGACAGAGCTTCTAAGAACTCTGACCTTCTCCTACAAATGGGGAACTCGGGGTCTGGAGGAATGAAGCAAGTTACCTATAGATACCAAGTTGGAGGCAGACACTGAATGAAAATACAGGTTTTCTGCCTCACTCACTGTCTTGTTCTAAGTCACTCAGGGGTGGAAAGGGACTGAAATACGTTAAAACTACAGGACTCGATTCTACTTGCAATATATCCCTTGTCGGCCAGTGGCACCGACGAGATGGAACCATGGATTTTACTTACAGTCAGGTGTCGCTTAATGACAGGCTATGTTCTGAGAAACGCATCATTAGTCAATTTCATCATGGTGTGTACTTACACGAACTAAGATGGCTGCGATGTCACTGGGTGATATAAAATTAAGGGCCCATCATCATGGGGATAAAGTCTGTCGTTGACTGTAATGCCATTAAGCGGGGTATGGCTGTAGTTTAAAGTTCTGTGGCTAAACAGAATGTCGCAGCAATTGGTAATGAGGAGCCTCCATAACAAAACGGCAATGTTGTAAAGTCTTCAGAATCATTCCAACGGAATTCAAAATATCGTGTGGCACACAGGTGATCTTCCCCACCCCCCACCATCAAAAGCACAGTGTTTCTGAGGCTGGTCCTGGAGCAGGTCACCGTGAGGTGGCATCCTCACGACACATGGTCTCCATGCCCCCACGGAAATCACACTGGCAAAAAGACTGAGAAGCCTGGGTCTGCCAATTCCTATCAGTGGGACCTGGTGCGCCCTAATTAACCTGTGTCGACTTCAGTTCGCTCCACTGTAAACTAAGAGGAATAACTGCTCTGAGCATCTCACAGCGTAATTGTGGAGATCAATAGAGACTAGTGTAAAAGTGAGGGAGAGCCACGGAGACTACGGCTATCATTAAGTGTGTGTCCTTTCCAGAAGCCACAGAACAATAGTATTTCCTAATGCACGGTGCCTGCTGCAGCCTGGGAGTCTCTAAACACTTGTGTTTAAAAGGCAACTTCCGCCGGGCGTGGTGGTGCACGCTTGTAATCCCAGTACTTGGGAGGCTGAGACGTGAGCATCATAGGTTCACCGCTAGTCTCAGCTACTTAATGAGGCCCTCTGCAACTTAGTGAGACCCTGTTTCAAAATAAAGAATAAAAAATAGGGCTGGGGGTGGAGCTCAGAGGTAGAATGTCCCTGGGTTCAATCTCCAGTAACACACACACACACACACACAGAGACACACAAAAGGGAACTTCCTGGGTTCAACCCCAGACTTAGGAACTGCAATGTCTGGGGTATGACCCCATGAGCTGCTTCTAGAAGTTTCCCACTGAAGTGCATATCCCTAGAAGTCCTGCAGGTGTTTGAATGAGAGCAGAAGAGGCTAGAAAGCTGGGCAACTGCATTCCAGGTGTGCCTCCAGGGGTGGTTCGGAAATCCGGGCACGCTTCCCACAGAAACAATGTTAAACACACTGATTGGAATTCTCAAACTACCCACAGAAGCTGGTGGGACCACAGTCTAAGAATTCCTTGACACGTCTACCAAAACCGACCTCCCACTGCAATGCCTAACCCCTGGAGACCACACAAGATGCAGGGCGCACGCTTACGTGTCTCTGCCACAACTGCCTACCTAAGCGACCTTCTCTGACCTTCCCTGACCCCTTCCTGTGCTCTCCCAGCACTTCACACCTAACTCTTCCTCCCCGAGCAGAGCCTTCAAATGATGAGCGGTTGGCACATTTCACTTTCAGTGTCCTACGCACAAAAATAAACGAACGAAAGAATGTATGTAGTATTAATTATCCTTGCAAAAAATCCTACCATGGCAGTTAACACTGTGTTCTCTCTGCACAATGTATTGAAATGTCAGGGCTGGTATAGCTCAGTGGTGGAGCATGTGTGTAGTATGCGGAAGGCCCTGGGTTTGATCCCCAGAACCTTGGAAAAAATGTATTCATTTTTGCATTAGATAAGGTGAAAATAATAGGCATGCGAGTCCTAAATACTTGGATTCAAATACCTTTTCAACATTGTTTTGTTTCGTTTAATAGGTGTGTCAACATGGGCACATTATTAAACCAGGGATCAGTTTCTTCAGTTGCACGACTGGGGTAATATCACAGCTTATCCTGTCTTTAAGAGGATTTTAATTGGGCTCTATACAAAAGGCAATTAATGTGTCTCCAGGCACTGATGCTCAAAGAATATTTGTTCCCTTCTCCTTTTCCTTTTCGCACCCTCTGATGGGTTCTGTAATGGCCTACAATGGCCACAGCTTGTAATGAATTTTCCAAGAGGAACTTCTACACTAAATGTGATTCCTACTCCAGAGCACGCTGGTAAATGTTTTACAATTGTCTCTCAGGGAAGGGGAGTGGAGAAAGAGGCCTGATTGGTAGCACTTGCCCATTCTGTGTACGTATTTCCAACACAGCCAATTTCAAACCACGACTGTGGTATCCCTGAGCAGATCTGGGCAGAGACCTGCAGAAGCTCATCGCTGGGTACAGAGCACACCCTGCAGACACACTAAGTGCAGATGACTTCACAAGCATTGGGCTCAGTACAGGAAAGGAAGTCATTAGTAAGTGATAAGTGTTGAGCATGTACTATCCGCCTTTAAGCTATTTAATAATTAGCTCATGACATTCCTGAAAATTCACTTGCCAATTCCAGCACACCCCGGTATCTCACCCCCTCAAGAAAGCTCTGACCACATTAAGAATATTAATTCCAGGCACTTCTGCCTCCCTCCAGAGCTTTATTTATGCAGGACCCTTAAAACACATGCAGACAGCCCATGCTCAGAGTTTCTATGGGGGGGAATGTGGCTACAAAGCAGGGTGTGTCTGTGTAGTGCTGACAGAGGGTACGTGCGTGTAAGTTCTGCTAGGTTAAAGCCCATCTGTGCAAACAAAAATCTGCACAGTGCTTAACAGAGGGTGAGCGCTCAGCCCGTAAATACCGCAATAATAAAACTGTACTCTACCTCTTCTTTCCATCACAACCTTGTTACAAACACTTATTTAAATGACTTCATTTTTACTTTAGGTCCATTCTTGATGGAAGGCAGTATGCCGTCCTGTGACTGTTTTGATCCACATCAGACATCTGACACTCTCCCTTGAGGGGAAACTGAGGCACAGAGAGGATAGCAAAATGCCAACAGCGACAGAGACGTGGGGCTGAAACCCAAGCCTTATATTTTCATAAAACGGTTTTGTTCCTCAAAACCTCTGAGGCACTATGTTTTATTTGCTTATTCAATTGTTCAGACACTGACTCATTCCAAAAGCAGTAATAAAATATATTTGTGACTTATAAAATGTTTTTCGCCGCCCGTTCAATTCCAGAAGTGACATTTAACGACTCCGGCTTGCATTTGCATTAGGCTGCGTTTTCGACAATTGAACCATTGTGTTTGAAGATTTTTTTAGTAGCAGAATTGATAGGAATTAACCTTAATTAAAGGCTTCTTCCAGTCTACCAAGTGTGGTACTACAGAAGGGATAAACTCATCTGCATTTAAACAGAAGAACCATTTATGAGTTAGGAGCTGGGTCTTATTATTGTCTCTACTTTATGATGAGGATAGGAGGCTCCTGGAGGCCAAGAATCCATGAGCTGTCACTAGGGCCTGAGTGCTGGAAAGGTGATCTGAGCAGTCACCTAAGGACCCCACAATCAAAAGGGCCACACTGGTTTACTGCTCCCCTGTCACTGTCTTGACATGCATGTCTCCATGCCCCGCCACCCATTCACCTAACAGCATTCATGATGTCCCCAGTACACGGGATTCTGATGGGGCCGCAATCCATGGAGTTCAGCAAGACTATGAGACAAGGTAATCGAGGTGCCTCTACGACAAGTGGGACCTCCATTCTCCCTGAGAGATCATGCTTTCTGTTAGAACCAGAACTGGCTTCCAAAGGGGGAAAATTGTGCTCCAAGAAACAGCTGACCAAGGACTCCATAGTGTCCTTTCTTAGCCAATCGCTTGCGCTGAAAATGCTGACCCAGAAGGCCTTACTTACTCATCAGCAAACTGAAGGAAAAAGGTGCAGGTAGAATGTGCACGGATCAGGACGTCATTTTCTTTTTAACCAGCTGAGTTGGTCTTCAGAAGTGTTTCTGCCATTCTGGTGAGAACACACACACACACACACACACACACACACACACACACACACACCAGCTACAAAAAAAGAATAGCGTCATTTTGGTGATTCCAAAAACTAGTTAAACGCTCTTCTATTTGTATTTCAAACTGGCATTGCACACGACAGAAATGAACAAAAACTGATGCTGGTAATTCAAACTTTAATTTTTCTTTACTTGGGACATTAAAAACGCCATGGCAAGTTGAGGGAAAGAAAAAAGGGAGAAAAGGGGAGAGTGAAACATTTGAATACCGTTGGGATACTTTTTCCTTGCTTTTTGAACAAAATGATCCATTTTAATTTTGAATAGCGGCTCATAGCCAGCCTTGGATGTCACATAATTTGTAAGTGGCAGCATGAGTATCTGGACCCAGGGTGACTCCAAAACACCTTTGTTCTAACCCCAGTTTATTCAGCCTCCCATTGAAAGCAGCAAGGCTCTTAAGTTTCAGAAACTGTTGTCATTATTTTACTGCTGAAAATCTGGACATCTGACAACTAAGTGTTTATTTCCTTTGTCTGACTGCCTTCTCGTCCCCTCCCACCCTCCCTTCTTTCCCTCCCCTCCCCTTCCTTTTTCTCTGACTCATTTTACCTGTACTTTCTCCATTTATTGAACATGTATTTACTCCATGCCAAGCACATCTAACTCTGTTGCCCAATGGCACATCAGTAAAACCCACAATTTCAGGTACAAACATGACAAAATCATTTCTAAGAACTGTAACAAAAACAAAAGATGACAAGTTTTATGTAAAGTCTTTCTACTTTCTCCCCCATATTTAATTACCTAATAGCCAGAGGCTGTACTTCTAGAGTTTTAGAGCACGGGGGTGGATAGGAAGCGGGGACCAGGAATGGGCTCTTGGCTGCTAAACAGAAATCCAGCTTCAAAGAAGGCTAATTCCATGAGCACCCAAGTGCACTAGAAGCAAGAGATTAAAGTTCTGTGTGCCTGAATCTCATGGAAGATTCGAAGTCAGGGAATTCCTATCCCCAAACCCATTCTGCTCTTGGTGCTGAAAACCAGGGTCTCCATTGTAAGTTACACCAACCACAAGTTACTTCAAAGAACAAGCCATTGTATAAGAAAGTAATGCAAACGAAAAATAAACAAAAACCCATGTGGCTTTTCCTAAGGTTGCTTAAACCAGAGCCAAAAATTTTTGCTAGACATGTAGCCAATTCTCTCTTCTTTGACTATCCTATTATGTCCTAATAATAATAGCAGCCAGTGGTACCCTAGAGCCCTGTACAGGTGTACTGGTGGTGCTTCAAAATATTGTTTGTCAAAAAAGAAACAAACCATTCACTTTCATTTTGCAGAGGAAGAATCAGAAGCCTGGAATATGATTAAGTGTGTGCACGTGTGTGTGTGTGTGTGTGTGTGTGTGTGTATGTTGTACTTTTATTTTTTTTTCTTATTTAGAAACTTTTTGGTGCATTATAGCCTCACATCATAATGCAGTTCATAGTGATAGTGACATCCATGCGCACAGCATTTGGTTGGGGTTTCCTCCCTGGAACTGGAGACCAGGTCTGAGGATTCCGGAGCTGCTGTCTCCTCAGCGGCTGCCCTCTGCAGTTCAAAAAGTGCTTTCCCATGCCGTGCAACACAGTGACGTATGGATTTCAGATTAAATGTCCAATGCTGACCTCACTTACACTGAAAATAAACTTTTCGTAGGTCATAAATTTTTAGAACCGATCATAATAAACTAAATATCTATGTACAAGTCCCAGAGTAAAGATAACTGTCCTAAAAGCCTCTGGCAGCGCTCCTGTGGTGCTCTTGCTAATGCTGAAGTCCTGATCCTGATGTGCTGGATCAGAGAAAGAAATGAGAGATGATCAAGAAACGGAGTAGGAGACCAGAAATTGAAGAAAGCCAAGCCGAGAAGAGAATCCAATAAAAAAAACAAAAACAAAAACAAAAACTCATCAACCTAGAGTCCCTGTAGAGTATGGAGCCTTAAAAGACAATTACAGCTGGGCACGGTAGTACATGCCTCTAATCCCAGTACTTGGGAGGCTGATACAAGAGGATCCCAGGTTCACAACCAGCCTCAGCAACTTAGTGAGACTCTTGGCAACTTAGTGAGACCCTGTTTCAAAATAAAATAAAATAAAGTAGGGCTGGGAGTGTAGCTTAGTGGTAGACTGCCCCTGGGTTCAGTCCCTAGAAACACACACACACACACACACACACACACACACACACACAATTACAATAAGCCAGCCTGGCACAGTGGCCCATGCCTGTAATCCCAGTACTTGGGAGGCTGAGATAGGAGGATCGCAGGTTCAAGGCCAGTCTCAGCAAATTAGTGAGACCCCATTTCAAAATTTAAAAAGAAAGCCAGGCATGGTGGCACATGCCTATAATCCTAGTACTTGGGAGGCTGAGACAGGAAGATTGCAGGTTTGAGGACAGCCTCAGCAAGTAGTGAGACTCTCATCAATCTAGCAAGACCCTGTTTCAAACTTAAACTAAAAATAGGGCTGGGAGTGTAGCTTGGAGGTAGAATGTCTCTGGGTTCAATCCCCAGTAACACATACACACACGCACATACACATGCGTGCACATGAAAAAATTTAAAAAGAGTTAGGAGTGTAGCTTGGAGGTAGAAGGCCCCTAGGTTCATTCCCAGGACCAAAATTATGATTATCGTCATCATCATCATCATCATCATCATCCAACTTGTATCTGTTCTTAAGAAGGACATTTCTAACCTCAGAATGTGGCCCCTTCTTCTATAACTTTCTGTTCTCAAATGTGTTAACTGTGGCTGGAGAGCATGAATTTGGGAGTACAATTTAAGAAAACACACACAAACCCCCAAACACTTATTAAATACAATATTCTCTGAAGGAATGCCTTTATATTCTGCAGTAAATTAGCAGTAAGATAAAAAGTGTATGTGTAGGGAGCCATTGCTAGATTGCAAGAATAACAAAAGAACATCCACTACGAAATAAGAAGTTTTTTTTTTTTTTGCGGTACCGGGGATTGAACCCAGGGGCTTTCTACCTCCGAGCTACACCCCCGGCCCTATTTTTTATTCTTTATTTTGAATCAGGGTCTCACTAAGTTGCGGAGGGCCTCACTAAGTAGCTGAGGCTGGCCACGAACCCAGATCCTCCGGTTTCAGCCTCCCAAGTACTGGGATTACAAGCGTGCGCCACCA
>PVJS01001379.1:0-20530 GCA_004027185.1 Glis glis | reverse complement strand
ATTACAAGCAAGCGCCACCACGCCCGGCAAGAAGTTTCTTTTATTCAACAATTATCTATGGAAGAAATTTGCTAGCCACTGAGGATGCAAAGTATGTTACATAAGTTATATCTTAGCCAGGCATGGTGGCACATGCTTGTAATCCCAGTACTCGGGAGGCTGAGACAGGAGGATCTGGGTTCGTGGCCAGCCTCAGCTACTTAGTGAGGCCCTCCGCAACTTAGTGAGACCCTGTTTCAAAATAAAGCATAAGAAATAGTTCTGGGGGTGTAGCTTGTAGTAGAATGCCCCTGGGTTCAGTCCCCAGTACCACCAAAAAAAAAAAAAGTTATATCTTAAGAACTTTGAAAGGGAAGGAGGTCGGAGGGTATTTGAGGCTGGTGATCAGAATGTCCGTAAACACAAGTGCCCTAGGAGAGACGAGCAACCCAGGAAGGCTGGAAGGAGCTCCTGGTGCAAGGATACTCCATGGGGGGGGGGGAGAGCGCCTTCCAAACAGGTGCGACCAACCAGGAGGTGGAAGGGAGCTTGGATCTCTGGCAATTTTTATGGTTCCCAGAACTTGGCCTTTTCCACTGGACCTTCTGAGACAAGCCAAGCTCATGCTCCTATGCTAATTTCCGGCTGCAAACACAAAACACATTTTGTCTCATCCTTACATCTTTTCCTCCCGGGAGCTCCAAAGCAACTGCCCTGGGAACTCAAGGGTAACTGTTGTTGTCCTAGTAAGCCAGGATGTTTCTAGAGATTGAGACAGGAGGGTGGGAGCTGAGGAACTCCAGGCCCACGGCCACCACACTTCCCTGCCCCTTTACATGACCAGGAGGGGCAGGCCCAGCAAAAATACCCTGTGTGTGTGTGTGTGTGTGTGTGTGTGTGTTACTAGGGATTGAACCCAAGGGCACTCTACCTGAGCTACACCTCCAGCCCTTTTTATTTTTTTTTGTTTTGAAACAGTCTTGCTAGGTTGCTGAGAGTCTCACTATGTTGCTGAGGTTGGTCCTTCTCTGTCTCAGCCTTCCAAGTACTGGGGTTACAGGCATGCACCACCCCACCCAGCTCCAGCAAACATTTTAAAAGGGGCCGAAGCCCCCTCTCAACTGGTAGGAGAGGGAGGGCCTTCAAAGCTCTCAGAACCCTGGGAGGAAAGAAAGGGTTGGTTTGATTTGAAGCCCTTCTCATTAACTTGACTGATAGTGAGGACCCAGGCTCAGTGAGCTGAAGCAGGGCTCCCAGGCTGAGGCTTAGACTCAGCCAACTCCCAGGGCACCTGGCTCACACCTGAACAGTTGGCCAAAGGCTAGGCTGTTCTCTCCAGCCCCACCCCTTCCAGACAGGATGAGAGAGGCTCCGACCTTTGAGCCTGGGAGGGAGATAATCTTTTCTTTATTTGTGCAGGCTGTAATGAGGCCGCCCTCTGTGCTGAGCCACTTCCGACCTCACCCATTGTGGTCAGCAGGGTCAGGACAGGAATTCCCGGACCCTCAGAAAGGGAGCATTCCACCTTTCATTTGCCAGAGAGTTAGAGATGGCACCCTGAGGCATGGGTCAGATCACCCGCAGGATGCTCATCTTCCAAAAAGAAGGCATTTCTCCACCGCCCCCCCCCCAAGAATAAAGACATTTCTATTGTTGTTGTTGTTGTTTGGTGTGTAAACTAGATGGTTAAGAGTATTCACTGAAAGGGACCAAAATCTTGTAATTTCCAATGACCTAGGCTATTCATGAAATGTAAACAAGCAAACCCAGGACTTCTTGTGAGATTTGTATTATTTATTACTAGTTTTCTAGGAAGCCGCAAAGATTGTTTCCTTTCACGGCCTGTGAGCAAACCTTTTCACGAAATCTGAAGCTGAAAGTTGAAAAAGAAAAAAAGAATATGCAATAAATAATCAAAATACCAAGCCCTGTACTGACGGTCTGTTCAGGCCAAAATCGGCCCTTCTCCCCAAAACTTGGGATCCTTCTGAAACCATTTCCAACATTCCTAAGATTTGGGTTTCCTGTAGAGTACAATTGTTCTTCGGTTTGATTTTGGCTCAGGATGAGGCCTTCCTGGCTGGCACCAATATACCGGAACGCAGTGATAAGACTTTTCTAACCACATTCTGTTATCAGAAACCTTGTTAAGGACAACATAATTAAAAGTGCACAGAAACCAAATGGCGCTGTAAACCATATTAAGCTGGCATAACATGATCCATAAGAAAAATCTGAAAAGGGCTTAGGGTTGTGCAGAAATCTAAGATCATTTTAAAAAGCAAAATAATTTTCACAGATTTTAATATAGAACTAAATTACAGCAACTCCGATGCTCTGGAACCCAAACTGGCTGCTGAGAACAGAGGAGTTTTCTTAGTCACAGAGCATCCTTTGCTGGTACAGGGCCAGCTGAGTCTGGGCTCTGTGGAGTTCAGGACAGCCCTGGGCGGTGGTGGGGTCACCAGACCATGGAGTAGTAGGACAGCCACAGCGTGTGCGACAGCCGCTAATAGCCAACACACACGAAGTCATTAAAATCCACTTAGTGTGATTATGACGCGATTTAAAATTATTTCTACAGGCGAAGAAATCCACTTGGGTTCTCCTTGCTTCACTCCAGCCCATCTGAGCATCTAATGCATACATAACTGGAGTAGTGAAAGGGATGAGGTCGAATAGAGGAAATAAAATATTAGGCAGCAAGAAGACCAATTGTGGGGGAAAAAAGGAAAATTCAGTTTTAAAAAATCTAAAACCCTTAGCTTCTACAGGGCTTGCCCGGGACTTGCCCAAAGAGCCAAACAATGGTCTTGTTTCACATCTAAAATTCCTGGGGTGATTAGATTCTAGAGAAAGAGCTTCACCTTCCACCAGAACTCCAAAAAGTCACACCTGTTGTTATACCCGACTTCCTGGAAAATCCCTCCAGGGAATCCACACTTTTGCCCTGCACCCTGACTTCATGCCTCCAAGTCTCCAAGCTTCCGGGGGTCCCTGGGGGAGTCCTATCTCAACACCTTTACTCTAGCTTGGAGCTTCAAAGAGGAGACCGCCATGGCCCCCCACTTTCCCCTTGGGCCTGGTCACCCCCTTTCTCCAGGGGGCATATAAGAAAAGACTGTGAGGATCCCAGAGGGGTCTCTCTCTCCCTCTTGCTCTCTCTTTGCCCTGAACAGTCGCCCTCCTGCCTCTCTCTGCGCCCCTCTGAGCCCTTCCCAGCCATGGTCTGCTGCCGAGGCTCTAACTCTCTTGAGATGGCCGTGTAAGTGTGTCCCCACCTTTCTTAAATTCAACCTGTGCCTTTATCTCTGACTGGCCTGTGCTGAAATTCTTCAACACTAGGGCCAAGAAGCCACGAGAAGTCAACCCATCTCCCCATGACAACAGGGTTTATTCAAATGCTCCATGTACTTTTTCTTTGTTTTAAACTCCACTTCCTGCACTTTCATTAAATTCCTGTCCTGTATGATTTACCACTGACAATCATTTAATGTCCCTAACTTTAACCACAAATAACATTTTTTTAAAAAAAATTTCAATACTAGTGTGGATTCAGAGTAAGGGTCTCTTTGACTATCTGATATGTCCGAGGCAAACCCCCAGAATTAACTTGACTTTTTGGGAAACTGCAGAATTGTGAACAAAACCAAACAGATATGGGTGAGAGAAACACAGAGTGATTAGGACTCAGAAGGATTGGAGTCCAGGAAGATTCTTTGAAAAGACACAAAGTTCCACATAAACGTTAATGACCCCAAATGCGCACTGACCCTTATCTCTGTCCTTGCAAGGCATCCCCTCAGCCCTTTGGCCTGCTCCTGCGGGGGAACAATGGCAGAATAAGGTCACAGTCACGCATATGACACACAGACAGGGTGTGTGTCAGCATTTCCTCAGGCTTTAGGCTAAAGATGTGTCAGTTTCCCCATCTGTGGTGGGGCTGAACTCTTGGTCAAGGTCCTGCACCTATAATTCTTCATGGACAGCTGATACTGTGAACCCCGGTTTAGAAGTGCCCTTTCCAAATTCTAATAGCTATTCATAGATGATACTTGGACAGGTAGTTAAAAAAAAAAAACCCACAGCCCAATTACTGAGCCTATTCGCTTGGAAGCTGACTTATTATCTCACCAGGCGCTGCTACTATATGTAGTTCTAATTGTTTAGAATTTGATATAGTATTTATGAATCCAAGACATTGTGTTTTTATAAATTCTCCACGGACAGATCCTACCCAATTTATATACACATCTCTCAGTTCTGACTGCTTGGCTAAAGTTTCCTACCAGTAAAGAGGTCCAACCCTATTTGTAATAATTATAAGAAGAAATGTAAATTTAGGTTCTCTCTGTGCGATTCACAAGTGTCACCGAAAAATCAGAAGGTCGAAGAGTTTAATGCTAATTTCCTGACATTGCTAGTAAATGTGTTTCTCCAAGGTGTAGTGTAAGGTAAGGTGAGTATAGAATGGTCCACCTAGGCTGTGACCCTTTGTCCTTCTGATGTTCCAGCTGTAACTGGATTGACAGAATTTGGGGAGCTACAAGAAAGAGGGGAAAACATCCTGCCCACTTTATTTTTAGAAATCACATTTTGGAAAGTGGATGGCTGTCATTTCAACCCAATAGGACTCTTAATTCCATTCATTCAACCAACATTTACAAAGCATCCACTGAGTTCAGTACCAGGCCAGGGTCTAAGTAGCTGGGACGTGTTGTCTGTGGGCTGCCTGCAAGAGGCTTACCCTCAAGCAGGAGTGAGAGGGAAGTAAGTCAATTATACCACAGTAGTTAAGTGCAGCAACAGAGGAATGACTCAGGGGCCATGGGATCACTAGAGGTGTGCGTGTAAGAGAAGGCTTGTTGGGAAACTTAACAGGAATTGTTGGGGATTCAGGGTGGAGGAGAAGGGCCATGAAACCATCATGTTCTTAACAATCTGGTGGGAGGAGAAAGTCTGAAAAAGGATGCAGCTAAAAGGAGGGAGAGTAGGAAAGTGGAGACCATGAACTAAAGCCCAATCCAGGAGCACATGATGTGCTGAAAATTACAGACCGGGTTCTGCTTGCAAGGGGGGATGGCTGGGCCTTTGGAGGGGGAGAGAGTCACACCTGAAGGAGCTCAGGGTTTGGAAAAATGACTCTTGCCCAAAGCAGAGTATGGATGGGTGTGCAGGAGAGGAGGGCAAGTGTTCCCAACGAAAGACAGGATAACTGTTTAAGAAGACGGAAATGCTAATTACCCAAAATTGATCATGACACATCGGATATGGGTATCAGGTTGTCACATGGTACCTTATAAATGTGTATGATTAAAACTAAATAGATAAATTTTTTTAAAAGATGGGGGAGAGACAAGTATCAAGTGAATTCCTGATATAAAATGCTCCTTTTTTTTTGGCGGTATCAGGGATTGAACCCAGGGGCGTTTTACCTCCGAGCTACATCCTGGGCCTTTTTTTTATACTTTTATTTTGAAACTGGGTCTCTGGAAGTTGCGGAGGGCCTCACTAAGTAGCTGAGGCTGGCCGCGAACCCGGATCCTCCGGTCTCCGCCTTCCAAGTACTGGGATTACAAGCCTGTGACACCACGTCCGGCTAAAATGCTCCTTTTGATACGAACCGTGCAGGACCTCCACTCAATGTTTTCCTTAAAAGATTTGATAGACACTGTAAGCTGAAGCCCAAGAAACACTTTACCCTCCAGGAATTGTAAATGTCACTGTCTCCCTAAGGGATGAGACTCTGGACAAGTGCATGAGACATAATCACATATTTCCAAGCACTTAAATAGCACTTGCCCGAGGGCATGCTGTAGAAAAGCCAGCTGGCAGCGGCAGGTAGCACACGCTAGCTCCTCTTCGGGAGACAGAGGCAGAACCATAGAACCCAACGCACCCAAGCTCTGGCTGCCAAACACGCTGCTCTGTACCAAACGGTACCATGTGCATCAGGCTCGGCATGCAAGCCGACTTCTTTGGCTTTAGAAAAATCTTGAATTTATCCAAAGTAATTGGAGTACAGTTGATCTTTATTAAGCAATCTGCTTTTAATCATTTTTTCTTCTTCAATGACATTTCCATTTCTTATTCTCTTCCTTTCTACTAGATTTTAAGATATTTTTCTACCGTTTCTTTATAATCCTCTGAACTTTGATTTTCACTAGAGTGGAAAGATTTCTCAAAGTTGGTTGACACACTCTTAAGCACAAGTTGGGTAATCGATGGTGTATGGGACAGGCCTGGACTTTGTTTTTAGATTTTCATTTATGATTTCTACATTGTAATGGAGACTTTCTCTATGAAGACAATAGTGTGAAGGAAGCTGTGTGACTTTAACCTTCCATGTCATGCTGAATTTTTCTTTCAGTTGGCTCGTTTACAACATCTCCTAAGAGAATCTAACTCTCTTATATAAGATAACTTCCAGAACTATCCATGTATCAGTGTCCACTTGAAATAGTAAATTATTCCAAATTCACAATTCAGAGACTACAGGTTATCAAACAAAATTAATTTCATTAATAAAGCAAATTTCATTTTTTACAGTGCTTTTTCCATAGTATTCAAGTATGTCTTCAAGATTTAAAGAATAATGTACTGGCTTTTAGGAATTTTAAAATTTATTTTTGACCCTGAGGTTGTGATCCAGGGAAAGGAAGATTTATAGTATTCAACAAATGACAATACTAAGCTCTTCTGTTATTCCCAACTCTAGGGTTTTTAACACATGGAGTGAAAAAGTTCAACAATGAGCAAACACAGAACTTTTCAACTTTAACAGGACAACTGATACTTTCATGCCTGGGTTGATTCTAGAAAACCATGCTAAATTGTTTAAGATATTTTAAATGTTAATATAATCAGGGGACAGAAAGTAATCTATTGTATTAGAGAGTGGCTACCTTTTAGTGACTAGAAGAGGGTATAAGAAAAAGAATGTTCTTCTCTCAGTGAGAAGGGCTGGCTGTAGTCCTGGTTCGGTTATTAAACAACTTTGAATTGAAATAATTAATTCAAATGAGGCTCAGGTAGCCTCATTCAAGTTCTCACTTCTAATTGTTGCTGTAAGAACACATTAATAGAGAGACTGGTTTTTTTTTTTTTTTTTTTTGCGTGTGAACGTATGTGTGTGTCTTTTTAAAGATCGTCCTCTTTTTCATAGGGAGATTTCTAATGGGATATATTTTTCCCAATTTTAAAATATCATTTCCATAGTTAGATGCCTCTTCTAATAGTGAAACGAATTCATTCCTGTAGTCATAAACTTAGAACTTCATTTTGTAACTGAATTAACTGAAATGAACAAATCTATATTAACTGAACTTTTTCTACCTATTTGTGGTCAGTGGCACAAATACAGTTTTTCCCCCCATAATAATATAGTTAGGTTTCAGAAAAGTCATCACTGTGCTTTCAGGGAAGCTACTTTTCAAATTTATTTCTGAATAATGAAAGCTACTGGATTATGTAAAAGATTTACCCTTTCCCAAATTTAATTTACGGCCAAGTCATTTTAGAAACCACAACAATTACCCACATACAAGAACCTCTACTTGAAAAATTTGTATAATTCAAACATCAAACACCAATTGTTTGAAGTTTAATAAAGCACTTTTCTCTCAGGCTCAAATACTAGAAGCAGAGGAGAATAGAAATTAACGTGTGAATTATAAACTTCTGAAAACAGAGGCTTATAATCAAGATTACTGGATTTTTCTTTACATTGTGTTCTCCATTGTATTTAGCACACATATTTCTAAATGTCCAAAGAGACAACTTTCTAGGTTTGTTCTCTCCACCCACCCAATAACTCATAGTGGATTAAAATTTTCTCTAATCTCAGCCGCAACTTTTCCTTGGAAATTTCACCCAATATGACACCCTCCAAATCAGTCAGAATTTCACTCTCAAACTCAGTGCCTGGATGCTCCAAATTTCATGACCCATATTTTAAGTTTCACGTCAAGCTTTTTTCTGCTTGCATTTGAATGCGCGCCTTCTGCACACACAGACTCCCCTGCCTTCTCCTTCCCTCCTGTACAATCGTCTCCATCCAGCAAGCTCAGCCATGGCTTAAAGACATGAAATAAAAGCTCTCGGTCATGGTCAGTCTCTGGCCCCACACAACCATGGGAGGAGCCATTCCTGTTCCTCTGCTGGCTGGATTTCAGCCTAACTCCACCAGACCCAGGTTCAAATCCCAGTTCTGCCAAGGCACTTCACCTTTTTGAGCCTCAGTCTTCTCACCAGTGAAATGGGGAAAATAATACCTCCCAGGTTTCTGGCTAAAGGGCACCCTGATGATCTATGCGAAGAAAATGGCAGGGGGTGGTATATAATATGTGCAAATGCATTGCTATTATTATTCTTTGAATTGCTACCCTCTCCTGTGTGGCTGCAGGGAAATTAGCTTCTAAGTACATTAGAACATGCAATTATCAATCTGAAGGAATCCCAGCACCAGAAGTCACCTTGGAGTTGGAATCTTTTTCTTTCTTTCTTTCTTTCTTTCTTTCTTTCTTTCTTTCTTTCTTTCTTCTTTCTTTCTTTTTCTTTCCTTCCTTCCTTCCTTCCTTCCTTCCTTCCTTCCTTCCCTTCTTCTTCTTCTTCTTCTTCTTCTTCTTCTTCTTCTTCTTTTTCTTTCTTTCTTTCTTTCTTTCTCTCTCTCTCTTTCTCTCTCCTTCCTTCCTTCCTTCCTTCCTTCCTTCCTTCCTTCTTTCCTTCTTTCTTCTTTCTTTCTTCCCTGGAAATGGAGCTCCGATGAGTCTGAATCCCTCCCTCCCTCCCTTCCTCTCTATCCAGGAAACTGAGCTCTGGTGAGGCCCAGACTCCCTCCAGGGCTAGTCACTGCAGGGACATCAACTTCCCTTGCCACTTCATTCTCTAAGAAAGTCCAGTGCAAAACTGCAACCCCAGCCCTCACATCCTTCTAGCAAAACTTTTATTTTTATATGCTTTTATTGGTGCATTATAGTCTCACATCATAATGTCAATCATGAGGCAAGGGTGTGCTTTGAATTCAGAATTCTTTCCCAAAGAGGACCACAGGGGGCAGCAGAGGCCAGGAGGGGCACAGAACAGTTCTGTGGAGATGGAATCCCGAATCCCCCAGAGTGGGCAGCTGGCCTTGGATGTCATTTCCATCTCAAAGCAATTCCTCTCCAAAACAGGAGGCATTGGCACTGAGGGACAGCATGGGAACCTGCAGGTGGCTGAGTGAAGACAGTAACACCATCAGGACCACGGACGGCTAGGACCTAGCTTCTATCAAATGGAAGAGTCAGGGCTGATTGATGCAAGTGCAGGACCAGCTCACCAGCTCCTGCAAAGCCTCCGCACTGCCCAGTCCATCCCTCATGTCCTTTAAATGCATGTCACATCCAGATTAGGTAGGCTCCAAGTACATATTTTGAACTGCGACTATTCCCCATCAATTCAAGGGGTTGCTGGGAACTTGCCATCAGAATAAAATTCAATTTGATAAAAGGCATACATAAATCCATTTTCTGCAATGTTTCTTTCTTTGCACTGGGTACTTAATAACATATACAAACAAATCTTTCCAAAGTAGTAGAGGAGGACTTTCAGGAAAAATGGCAGGGATGCTAAACTGGAAAAGTAGGATAATCGGCAGTTGGTCACCTTCCACAGCCCATTCAATCCTTGGTGTTGACATCAACAGTTGGTGTTAAGAATGTTGAAAATGTCTACATAAACGAGCACCTGCACTTGCCTGATTCCAAAATTAGTATCTGATTCTATGTAATTATTTCTTTTATACTCATTTCTGAATTTCATGCCATAGATCTCTCTAAAAGGATAAACTTCCAGCTTTCCATGCTTAAAAACAAAAATCAAAATTCAACATACACCTACCACGAGGGCACTATCTGTTTCCATTAGCCATTTAAGCAAGTAGAATAAAACATTTCATTTAAGCAATTAGATTTCAAGATCATATTACAGAATATTCAGGAGGAAAAACACAATCGATGGGGAATAACACAATACAGTCTACTTAAAGAGAAAATACATTTTTAAACAAGACTGTTCCTATTAACATGCATAAGATATTTTCATTCAGAGTATCATGAATGAGGCAGCCAATTTGCAAATTAATTAAGAGTTTCCCAGAGGACAAATATCTCCAAGTTTTGGGAGATTTATTTACTTAAGCAGAAGCTGCAGAAGCCTAGGAATGACTTTGTCATTTTAGAGAAGATTTAAGCACTTGAGAAATGCTTGGATAAATTCTAGACCTAGAGGATAAATTTTCAGTTAGGATATAGATCAGAGACACACATGTCAATCATCTCAAAAAGAGGAGAATATCAGGGGGGAAAAACAGTTCCAGAAACAAGCATGTACAGGAATTTCTCAGCAGCCCCTTCAACTACTTAACTAATATTACTGTGGATGGGCCACAGCTCATAGACTCAACTTATGTTTTTGCGAATAAATTCTTTCCCTCTTAATTATCAGAAACCAAGCAAGCGATCACCCCTTTTTGCTTAACAAATCATTCACATATTTTGAAATACTAAATCATCTCAGCCTAAGTTCTCCAACCTAATTATCTTCAATTCCTTACCTTTACTTCTGAGATCGTATGCACCATATAATAAACTCAACACATTCTGGTCTCTGCTCTGAACTGGACTCTCTCTCCACCAGTCTCTGCATGCAACTAAATTGTGAAGCTCAGAGCTCCACCAAGAGCAGAGGCTCATATCAAAATATCTACAAGAGATTTCGCTCCAAACTCCAGAAGGTTCAACTGTACCCAGCAACAAGGCAACATGCTACAATTTCTATCAATTGCAACTAAGAAATTGGACCAGAACCCCCGCTTGGTCGTCTTTATTAGCCTCCTTGTAAAATTTATGGCCATCCATCTATTAAGTTGTTCTCAATTTTGGTCACAGTATCTGGATCACCATTGGCAACAGTTTTTTTTTTCTAATGCATTAGTACAAAATGGAAAACTTCAAGCGCTGTAAAAATGTTGGTTGTTCAGTTACAGAAAAATATTGGTGGAAGAGGAGTGTGTAAAAACAGGTTCAAGGCCACACATCATTTTTCCTTTGAAAAGAAGTGTTAATCCCCAACTTGCAAGAAGGGCATGATACAAGCATTTCACTTTATTGGAATTCTTCATTAGTCATAAATTAATTACATTTCAAAATGATAAAAAAATATTCATCAGAATTAAAAAAAAAACTATCAAGTAACACCAGGAGGCTTTTTCAATGTGCAGGAAGTACTTCAGAAAAAATGTATTGCAAGCCCAAGATCATTCCCTCGCTCAAGCCTGGAGGACCAGCATGCCCCTTCTCTGGTCCGGTAGTCCAGGAGACAAAGATTTCGACCAACTATGGTTTGGTTTACCTCTCGCCGATTTTCAGCATGACCAATGAAAATAAGCTAACAAAAACCAGCTAAGCATTATTCCCCCAACTCTCCAAAGCTCTTCTCGGATTAAAAAGCAGCTTTTGGAAGTTCTGCCCCACATGGCTAATAATACGGTACTAGGAGGAGAGACCTGGAAGGAAATCACAAAAAGTCTCATTTAAATTCCTGGAAAGCACAGTTTCTCCAAACACAGCTATTCAGCTCTCTTTGGAAGGCATCCCTTGCTCGCTGGGAGCCAGGAGTTTAACTTTACTCCGTCCATCCCAACACCAGTACCGCCAAATCCAAAGGAGATGGATGTCACATTCCGTCCCCAAAAGAATGCATCAAATAAATATCCACTCAGTACGCGGTGGAAAGTAAAACGGCCCCAAGGTGGAGTTTTCCGCTGGTCAAGTGCATAAGAATTCACACTTGGCTTTCTCTGAATTCTAAAGATCCCTTCTGCCCCTGAACCTCATCGCTACAGAGAACAAGAAATCAATAGCACACACTTTAAGCTTTCAGAGTGCAGTTTTGTATGGGGGCGGAGGCTGGAGAAGGACAATAAAAACCTTCACTCTGAAGACAGAGACAACAGAAAATAAAAAAGAACACCGTTAACTGAGTCACAGGGGCCAAAAGGTGTGCGCCCATCCCCAAAGCTGAAGCCCTCGGGCTCACTCACCCTCTTCCGAAGAGCTTCTCCCCAAACCACTCTGCACGTTCCCCGCACCCAGGTCCGCTTCGCGTCCTCGCCGAGTCTAACTCCGAGCTGCAGAGCGCACGGGCTGCGCCCGCGCCGACCAAGACGTGGCCCACCCCGACCCCGGGGCGCGCTCACTAACCTCTCGCTGCACCGCGCCGGCACTCCGAGCGCGGCGCTCCAGTCGGAGACGTGCGTGTCACCGCGGATGCTCCCGCACGCACACGGGCGCCCTCCCGAGCGGGGACCGGGGCTGGCGGAGCCCGACGCGCGCCGCCTGACTCGGAGGCTGCGGGAGCCGGGCGCGCCGGTCACCTCCCCGTGCCACCGCCGGGGCTCGCAGCCACCCTGCCCTCCCTGGCGTCCCTCGCGGGGGTCCCTGCGGGGGTCACCTCCCCCGGGCCAGCTCCGCTTTGCGCGGGAGGCAGCCGCGGGGCGCGGCGGGGGACGCGGCCTCGGAGCCAGTGCGGGGCTGCGATCGGCCCCGCGCCGCGCGCTTCATTGTTCCGGGCGGCAAGGCGGCGGCGCTGGTGGCTCGGGCGGCTGGAAGGATGGCGATCCAGAGCCCCCAGGCGAGGCGACCGCTCCGGGCCCGGGAGCCCAGGCTGCGCCGCGCCTGGCCGGGAGGGAGCTCCGCGCGCCCCCTCGGTCCGCTCGGGGCTCCCCTCCCCCTGCCCGGCCCCTCCCCCGCTCCTTCCTCACCTAGCGGGCCGGCACCGGGCACTGCGAAGTTGCCGCCTCCTCCCGGCGCCCCGGCCCGGCAGCTCTGCCCGCCGGCGAGCGGCGAGCGCAGGCGGGGCGCTCCGGCGACGCGCCGAGCCCGGCCTCTGGCAGAGTGATTGCAGACTTGGGCTGCGTGGGGCGGCGCGGCTGCCTAAAAAGGCATGTTTCTCCCCAGCCTCCGCCTCCATCCAGCCCTGGTTCCTCCGAGGGTTACCTGCACAGTCCCCGCCTGGCACCGGGCCTGGCACCGGGGGACACTCGGGTCCCTGTGGGCGGCAGGGACGCTGGAATGCAAACGGGGGGCTGTGCGCGGCGGGGAGGGGAGTCCGGGAGCCCGACCCCGCGGCACTGAGTCTTTGTGTACCTTGCTGGAACGTTCGCCCTTCTGCAGAGCCGGAGGCCGGGCTACCTGCGCGCCGGGCAGTGCCCGCCAGCCCGCGGGGTGGGGCGCAGGGGGCGCAGCATCCTCCCCGGCCCGCTCGCGCCCTTTGTTCCTCCTGCTCCGCCAGGCTCGGCTCAGCCGCCGGGCCCTCGCTCCCCCGAGCTTCTGCGAGGCGCCCCGAGACTCGGGGGTGGACTTGGGAGCCAGCCACCTTCCACTGGGGAAGGGACGCCCGCCAAGTCCGGCGATGGAGCACCCTGGAGGCCCCCACCTGCTCGCTCTTCCCCGCTCCCGGCCCCCAACCCCGAGAGGGACGGGAAAGTTCTCGGGACTTGGACGCTCGGGGCTGCCCGCGGGGCACGGAGGGAGCCGACTCCCGGGAGCCGGGCAGCTGGGCCCACGGGCTGGGTGGTGGGAGCCGCAGGTCGGGTGTGTCCGTCTGTTCGCTTGCGGAATGCCCATTTGTCATCGCGGCTCTCCCATTTTCTAAAGGCAGCTGCCGCGGGTCCCGGGACCGAGACCGCGGGGCTCTTTGTTTGCTGGTGAACTCACTCACTCCTCTGCACTTCAAAGCGCTCCCCGCGCGCCCCGCGGAGGTGGGTGCCCACCCCCGCTGGAGAGCTGTCCAGGGATGAGGTGGGGGACCAGTGCAGCACGATTCGGTTAGGTGATGTCGCCACGCAGTGTCCATCTCCAGAGGGACCTGGTTAGTTACCCATCATCTCAACCCAATCCTACCCTCGGGTTCCTGCAGGGACAAACATTTTAGGGACCGATTCTTCTCCAAATGTACCAATTTGAAGTATGTACACACATTCAAGTAATCGGAGCTTTGAAAGAAGGAAACATTTAACGGAGTTATCAAATTCCTGCAGGATTCATTGAGTGTCTACTGTATGCCTGGGACTCGCTCCACCTTTAGGCGAGCAAAGCCCCCTCTAGAAGTTAACAGACATTTGGAACATCACAGGAATTAAGTTAAAACCGACTGAGTAAAGTGCACTGGACTTATCCGAAAGTGTGAGCCAGAGGGGGGGAAGAATCCCAAAACGCTTAGTATTTCCTCAATTGTATTAACTCTTTCTGACACTTAGAATTCCACAGAACTGCCTGAAGGGACAATGTGTCACATGGATTTAAAAGGAGGGGGAAAAACTATATCCCATAAGTGTGAAATACATAGTGTGACCAAAAGTGCCCCCTCCAAACCTGTCATTATAGAAACCCGCAACTAAGGGTGGGGGGGATGAGGGAAGGCAATGGTGTAGAAAGAATCGCCCATTATCAGCAGAGGGCACAGGGATGGTAGAAAACTCCATGGGCCTCAGATTTCTCTTCTGTGTAATGGGTGTACTAGTACCGACCTTCAAGGTTTCTTTGTAAGAAGTGGAGATACTATGTTAAAAGTGTCTCCCCTAGTGCCTGAAGTGTGATTCCTAATAAAATACGGCAATTAATAAATGGCAGTAACCATTATTAAACTACTTTATCATGAAATAGAGATATATATTTTGTAACTTCCTGGTGTAGATGCATTTTATATACTTCCTGTTCTTTTTGCATAGGTACAGCAAAAGTTGATCTCTTTAGTAACTATGGTAAAGAAATTTAATGAGTTAAATAAGTGAGATCAAATAATAACTTTGTGCTTGTAGAAAAATTACTACCTTAAGACAAATATGAAATTTCCAGTGGATTGAGTTTATTTTTTGTACTGCAGGTGTAAAATAAAGAGGGGACACCTGGCTTAATCTGTTGCTTCCCAAAGAAATCACAAAGCCAATTTATATATGAAACAGGGTCTTACTAAGTTGTTGCGGGTCTCGCTAAGTTGCTGAGGCTGGCCTCAAACATGCAATCCTCCTGTCTCAGCCTCCCAAGTACTGGAATTATAGGTGTACACCATCACACCAGGGTCATATTCCTTTTTTTTTTTTGGTCAAAAAAAGCAGGAATCATACAAAATCTACTTGCTGTAATACATTTGCCCATAATAAACTGCATATCCTTTTTCTGTTAATAACTCAGGGTTCATCCATTATCCTTTTTCTTACCCGTTATTCACAGGGAAACTTCTTTCCATTTTTAGGAATTTGAAATACATCTCTGGAAAGCAGCTAAACCAAGAAGCTCAATCTCCAAGCTGAGAAGCACTGGGGATGAGTCAGGGGAGAAAGAATAAATATTTTCTAATGGCACTATTGCTGACTCTGGGATATTTTTTCATTTAACAATTATTCATAGAAATCTATTTCTCTCCTATTAATTATGCCATTTGGCTTTCACAGTAAACCCATAGATTATTTTGTAGATGGGGGAACTGTGGCTGACATATTTCTAGGATCCTTTTTTTTTTTCCTAAACTAATGTCTTCCGGTCCTGATGAACTTAAGGTTTTCATTCCATACCATTACAAAAACACAATAATTCTTCCCCTTGCTTGAAAACTTAGTCCTTGGGGAGGAAATCACCAATATCTGGGTTCTTCATGCTCAGTCAGTGAAATGTGTATGTGCAAGTAGGTATAAAAAATGAATTTCAGACCCTCACTTTTTGGAATCCATTATACAATGCGAAGATTGGGTAGAAACATTTGTTTCCTAGCCAACCCATTTTTTTAAAAATTGAATTCACTTAATCTTTAGAGATGTTATTAAAGAAATCAAGCACTATTAAGAAGAAATAGCTTCAGGAACATACTTGGATCTGTGTAGGAGCCAAGATCTGAAGGTAGATGAAAGGTTTTCCTCAACTTTTCCTTGTAGCCCACACTCCAATGTGAAAAGGAGGAGATTAAACACTGGGAGTTCTGAGTTTTAGTTCTGACCTTGTGACTGTAGTGAAGTAATTCGAGCTTTCTCTGCTTTAACAACCCTATCCACAGTATGGAGGAAGGTCACCTCCTCGTTGCAACAAGAAGCTGAGCTCCCATCACGACCTTACGTCACGCACACCGTCTCAGCACTTCACAGTTTACATAAAGAATTTCTGTTCATTATCTCATTGGATTTGCCAAACTCATTGTGAGGTGAAGGCGTACAGAGACGAAGGATACGGGCTTCAGAGCCATATGGAGGTGACCCTGCCACCTCTTAATTGTGTGGTAATAAGAATTGCATCTCACCACTATTATTTTAAGGCCTGTGTGTTCTGAGTTCTTTGTATGATCAATTTAATCCTCATAAGCTTTTTTTTTTTTACCATTTTTCTTTTATCTTTTTGTTTTGAAATCACTTCAGGCCTACAGAAAAATTGCATAAATAATACCATTTACCCAGATTCCCCAAATATTGACACTTGACTGTGTTTGGTTTATTATTTTTAGACTTTTTATTTTTGCTTTTCTGTGAACTGTTGGTAAGTTGCATCCATCATATCCTTTTATCCCTAAATACTCTGTATTATGTTTCCTGAGTACAGAGACATTTTTTTCCTCTCTCATTCTCTCTGAAGAAATACTTCCTTTGGCATGTAATAATTGTACATACTTATGGGGTACATTGTGATAAGTCCACTCATTTATATCATATGTAATCATATCAGCTAGCATTGCCATCTCCTTAAATATTTATCATTAGCGATGTTCTCTTTTATAACCAGAGCACAATTACCATAATTATGAAAATAACGTTGATACAAGACGGGCATGGTGGCACACGCTTGTAATCCCAGTACTTGGGAGGCTGAGACAGGAGGATTGCAGGTTCGCAGTCAGCCTCAGCTACTTAGTGAGGTCCTCCGCAACTTAGTGAGACCCTGTTTCAAAAGAAATAATTAAAAATAGGGCTGGGGGTGTAGCCTGGAGGTAGAATGCCCCTGGGTTCAATCCCTGGTACTGCCAAAAAAAATAACATAGATACAGTACTATTACTAACCTCATTAAAATTTCACCTATTGTGTCACTGATACCTTTTATAGCAACAACAACAATAAAATTGGCCCAGGACCCAATCCATGATCCTCTGTTACATGTGGATATCCTGTGTCTTTAGTCTTTTTAATCTGGAACACTCCCTCCATTTACCTATTGTTACATAACCTTAACATATTTGAGGAATTCAAACTATTTATTTTGTCGAATGTCCCTGAATTTGGGCCTATCTTTTGTTTCCCCCATAGTTAGATTTAGATTAGATTCAGGTTGTGCTATTTTATCTTTTCTTTTACATCTGGGGCACAAATAGAGTGTTATCTCCCTCTCCTTGCATCCTCCCCAAAGTCCTATTATGTTCATCAGGGGCAGCCCTGGCTGGGGTGAGCTTTGGTTACTTGGAGAAGGTGGGACCTGAAGGTTTTTTGCATTGTGAAGTTCCTCTTCATTCCTTTCTAATCAAAAAGGTCTTGTGTGTGGACAGATTTTGAGGCTGCCTTTAACTTCCACCCATTAGTTTTAGCCTCCATCATGATTCTGCCTGCAATTCTAGTGATTTTTTAAGAATTTTTCATTCATCTTTTACATTCAATAGTCAGCATTTGGCCATAAAGAAGAGTGTTTTTTTTTTCTTCTTCCCAGTTCATAATAAGCTTTTCTGTTTGTGTGCGGAACTGGGGATTGAACGCAGGGGCATTCTACCTCTGAGCTACATTTCCAGCCCTTTTTAATTTTTGTTTGGAAACGGGGTCTTGTTATGTTGCTTGACAGTCTTGCTATGTTGATGAGGCTGTCCTTGAACCTGTGATCCTCCTGTCTCATCCTCCCAAGTACTGGGATTACAGGTGTGCAACACCATACCTGGCTCACAACAAGCTTTGATACCAGTGTCTTTGTCACCCTACTGAAAGTACAAGAAAGCAAGTTGCAGTAGGGTGTGGGGGGGCATACTTGTGATCCCAGGACTTGGGAGGTTGAGGCAGGAGAATCGCAGGCTCAAGGATAGCTTCAGCAACATAGTGAGACTCTCGGTAACCTAGTGAGATCCTGTTTCAAAACAAAAAGTAGAATCAGGCTGGGGGTATAGCTTGGAGGTAGAATGTCCCTGGGTTCAGTCCCTAATACCACAACAAACAAACAACACACAAGCAAACAAATAAACAAATAAGTACAAATTACCTCTTGGTCACACCTAGTAGTACAAATAACCTGGACAAAAGAATAACTCTGAGCCAGGTGTGATAGTGCACACCTGTAATCCTAGTTTTTGGAAGACTGAGACAGGAGAATCACAGATTCAAGGCCAGCCTCAGCAACTTAGCGAGGGTCTCAGCAACTTAGGGAGAGCCTGTTTCAAAATAAATAAAAACAGCTGGCAGTTAGCTCAGAGGTAGAATGCACCGGGGTTCAATCCCTACTACAGGAAAAAACAAAAAACAAAAACAACAACAGCAAAACTCTGAAACTATTCCCTTATCTGTAAAATGAGAATAATAGTTTCATGTCCTGCCTGTGGTTGTTCAAATGATTAAATGAGATAATGACTTCAAAGTGCCAGCCCCAGTTGAGCATTGGCATTTACTCAGTGAACAGTAGATAATATTAAAAGAATGGGAGTAAGCCCATTTTGTAAATAAGGAACTGTAGCCATCGAGGGTCATTTCACCCGAGGGCTCTTCTGATTCCTAACCCATTCCTTCAGTAACTATGTGTTGAACGCCATTGCTTTGCCAGGTTCCGTTCTAGGACGTAGAGATAGAGATTCATGAAGGGGCAGACGCTTGCTCTCACTACATTTTATTTTTTTCTAGGTGGGAAACTGAAGCAAATATGCTCTCCTAACCATCCACATAGGAGATCTCTTTCCTGGTAAGCCCACCTGCAGCTTCTCCCGCCAACAGGCTCCACTAGGGTCACACCTGAAGCTCTCCTTCTTCCTGCTGTGAGCTCCCCCATTTTTCTACCAGCCTTTGAGTCTCTGCCAAACATGAGTGTTGGTAGCTGACTCCCTTGCTCTAGCAAGCTCTGCATAAGTAGACTATGCTTGTCCCTATCTTTGTGGCCTTTGTGTATTTCCATACAGGCAGAAGGGAAGCTGATCAGAAAATTACCAGAAGGACATCCTGGGAGCCTTTGGAGAGGGACTGAAGACTAGTCAAGACATTTCCATTTTTAAAAATAATCCTAAGAGAACAAACAGCCCATATGTGACGTCCCTTTGATTATCTTCTCAAAGACCTCTCCATAACAAGCAAGCAATGCAATTAATTAAAACCCACCTCAACTGCGAGGTAATTTTTCCCTTGATTAGCCCAGCAATTTCTTGTACACCTCTTTCAAAACACTAATCATTCCAAGGTGAAGCAGCCCGTACTGACACACAATTACTGCAGAGTTGGAAGTACCATTCCATTTCAGAAATCTAAATCTTACAGCAATTTAAAATTTTTTTTCAGTCAATGATAGAAATGATACAAAATAGCTTTAGTTATAGAAACTAATGGATAATAATGGCACTAATTTAAGAGACTTCAAAAGCATGAATACAAAGTGGGAACTTTGGATCACATTAAAAAAAAAAACTACACTAAGTTGTCTGACATTTCTCTTGTTCAACTCAAGTTATTCTTCCCAACATATTTCTGGGTCTCATCTAACACAGTTTAAAGTCAATACATGTTTCCCAAGAGTATTCTTACATGATTGAGGTTGATCCTAAGTTATATATGAAATAGCACAATTCAGATATCCATACATTTCTTAATTCAAAGATCAGAAAAAGCGAAAAATAATCACCAATGTTAGCTGTATCATATTATATGCAACAAACAATTTTTAAGTTTTTGAGTGACTTGGCTAAGGGGAATCAATTATCCTTTGACATGTAAAAATCGTAGAAGGACAGGGACAGAATCAATCTCTTCTGCCCTTTTAGTTCAGCTGTAATTTGCGGTGGCAGTATTTGATGAGATACAGTGAATAATTTGTTCTGAAAAGGATGGCCATTTTAAATATTTAACTTTTTTCTTTCTAGTTTATTTATATGGGTCGTAAAGGATGCTCCTATCTATTGAGTCACTGAGAAATGATAAAAGGAAAAATACACACTCATGATTCTACTTTTATTACTTGTATGTGGTGTGAAGGATTGAACCCAGGGGTTCATACATGCTAGCAAGGGCTCTATCACTGAAATACATGCCAAACCCTTTTAAAAAATTATTATTTTAGCCGGGTCATATGGTGGATCCATTCCCAGTTTTCTGAGGACTCTCCACACTGATCTCCACAGTGGTTGAACTAGTTTGCAATCCCACCAACAGTGTAGAAGAGTCCCAGTTTCCCCACATCCTCGCCAACATTTGTTGTTGTTTGACTTTTTAATGTTTGCCATTCTAATTGGGGTCAGATGAAATCTTAGAGTAGTTTTGATTTGCATCTCCCTGATTGCTAATGATGTTGAACATTTTTTCAT